>VZQC01013506.1:856850-877447 GCA_009823505.1 Rhizomys pruinosus
TTATTTATTTCTGTATGTGTATGAATGTACTGTCTGCATGCAAGTCTGTGCACCCGTGTCGTGCAACGCCGCGGAGTTCAGAAGAGGGTCTCGGATTCCCCTGGAACTGGAGTTCTCCTGGAATTGGAGTTTCAGACGGTTCTCAGCCGCCATGTGGGTGCTGGGGATCGAACCCCGGTTCTCTGTAAGAGCGGCGCTCTTAACCGCTAGGCTATCTCTCCAGCCCAGCAGTCAGCGCTCTTAACCGCTAGGCCATCTCTCCAGCTTTCTTTCTTTTACTGTGGCTTTTCCCCGGCTGCGAATTCAAATAGGAACAGGGGCAATGAGGCTGTGTCTGCACATGCCCCGTTTCCATGGTAGCCTCGGTAAACCACACCCACTCCTCACCACCTTCTTGACCACGTGGCAGGAATACCTTATTGGAAACTTGAATTTACATAGGAGCTTATAACAAGTAATGCCATGTTCTGATCCTTTCACAATTTTGGTTTTGGGGGTTTTATGTTGGATTATTATAAAAAGCCAATTGACATTCAATTAATACATTTTTATATCAGAGTAACCAAGTTTTGTTTTTACCGGTTTTTCATGTGTTTCAAAATACAATCAATTTTCCATTTTTACTCTTGTATGGCTAATTTTCTTTGTAGGATTTTGTCTGAGATTTTTAAATCATCTGGCTTTTTAACAAATTCTGTTTTGTTTTTGTTTTTATATATTTTGTTTACAAGACTTTAACCTAATTTTAAGTGATTATTTCAGATTCTGACATTTTCTATTTCATTGGTATTCTTTATAAATCCATTTTATTCAGAAATTCATTTTTGTTTCTGCTTCTGTATATAAGCCTTGCATCTGAGATTACCAAGGTGTGTCCAACACACCCTGTCCCACCTGGCATCCAGATCTTGCCTCAGGGAGTAAAGTTTCAAGGGACTTTTGATTTTTCCACTAACAATAAATTTATTCTCATTAAATTAGCAGGTGATCTACAGAACCCAAATCTGCCTGCCTGCCTACGTGCCCTGGCCCCCACCCTGTGCAGGCGTGCACACACACAAACACACACACACACACACACACACACACACGTACACACAACCTATGCTGCAAAGCACAGTATGGGCACACAGGCTGTTCCCACCTGAGCAGATGTCTTAAACTCTAAATGATTCTGTGAAAATGTGACAATTATAATTAATGGTTCCACAGCTCTCCACAACGATGGACAACTTTAGAGTTATGTGTGCAGCAGATCAGGGAACTGACAAATTTCTGTGCCTTGACATCAGGTTATTCTGGGTACCAACACTTACCTATGACATTCTAGGAAAAAAAAGGGGGAAGGATCCCATTGTCCAGAGTTAATGGATGCAATTAAGTCATGTGTCTGTCCAACCTGTCTGTCTGTTATAACCTCCAATCTATCTTAATCTGTTATAATCTCCAATGTGTCTTTGTGATTCATGTAACTGTCATGTGTCCATGTTCTCCTATGTGGTGTCTGTCAAAACTAAGTGGCCACTTCAAACTTCTTTCATCTATAGTGTGCACAAAAGCAAAAAAACTAAATTAAGTTTACTTTTGGCATGCGTCTTAAATTTTTTCAAAGGCCTGATTTGAACCTGGGTCCTATGTTTCTACACCGGTTATCTGAAGGTTTTATTTCTTATCCATACAAATTATTTTCTTCACAGGTATTATAACTAAAATTTCCTTTCCAGCTTTTTTTTTCTTGTTTCCAGACCTCTGAAGACCTGATTTTTGACCCTTAGGGGTTCACTAACAGATTTTTTTTTCTTCTTTTCTCCTACTTAACCAGGTTTCTGACAGCTGTACCACCCTCCCTCTGACCAGAGACCAATTTAAAAATCCCTGGATTCAAGCTGGGTGTGGTGGCACATGCTTTTGACCCTAGCACTTGGGAGGCAGAGGCAGGCAGATCTCGGTGAATTCAAGGCCAGCCTGGCTTACAGAATGAGCTCCAGGCCAGCTGGGACTAAAGGGAGACCCTGTCTCAAAAATACCAATAATAATAATAAAAATAATAATAATAACATAAAAAAATAAAAATCCCTGGATTCATTCATACTCTGGCAGTTGGACAGTGACACATGGCTTCCCCTGCAATCTTCCCTTCAACGAAACAGCCTAAATAACTTTGGTTTTGTCAGTTCTTTAACTATATATAATTCTGTTTTCCATCACTTGTTAAAATATTAGTTTTAGAGCCAAAGATGCAAGAGATCAATGCCAGCATGATAAGGAAACTTTATTAGCCATCTCAGCTATGTCAGTGTAATTAATTAGTGCTGCATGCTTTAAATAATATTTCTAAAGATGTTTTTTGCCTATATATGTGACTGTTCAGTACAAACACTAGGATAAAAACTTCTTGAAGGGATATGTAGATAAATGCGTGTATGTGTGTGATATTGGTTTTTTTAAGTTAATTTTTTGGGGGGCTTTTTTGAGACAGGATCTCCCTATAGCTCTGGCTGTCCTGGAACTCACTATGTAGAACAGGCTGACCTTGAACTCACAAAGATCTGCCTTCCTCTGCCTCCCAAGTGCTAGGATTAAAGGCATGCTTTAAGTTAATCTTTATTGAGCGCATTCCATACATTTCTTAATCAAATTTAGACTCTTTCCCCCCATCCATGCCCACCTCTTACATCCCCTTGCACCCCTCCAGAGCTCATGGATTCTGTCATACATGTTAAGTCCTGTCTTGAATCTTTTTCTCAGTCTTTTATAACCTTTTTGATGTGCAAGTTTACTGTTTTGGTCAGTCTTTGTATAGGTTTTCTATCTCTTTTTTGTTCCCTTTAATTTTATATTATTCCACATATGCATATATACACTCCACACATAAATCAAAATACAAATTCTGAAAAAAAACTATAGGTTAATTATAAAACACATTTAGAGATTCACATTTTAACAGTAAAGTTGCAAGCAGGTAAAAAGAAATATAACTTTACATTCTTTTTTTAGAATATGAATACATATCTTCCATATATAGTCATTACAATGTGTGAATACAAATGGTAGGATAATTCTAGAGCCCATTAAGAGATTCACATTGGAATAGCACAGTTTCTTTCAGATACAATGAAATATAATAATAAAGTTGCTCAGTTTGGTTGCCAACTAGGAATTTGGTGTTAGCATCCACAAATGAGGGAAACCGTTCACCCTTATTTTCTGTGACTGCGTTACTTCACTTAGCATAATGGCTTCGAGTTCCATCCATTTACCAGCAAAGTTCATGATGTTATTTTTCTTTACCACTGCATAGAACTCCATTGTGTAGATGTACCACATTTTTTGTTATCCAGTCATCAGTTGAGGGGCATTTGGGTTGGTTCCATCTCTTTGCTACTGTGAAGAGAGCTGCAATAAACATAGCTGTGCATGTATCTTTGTGGTAGGATGCGTCTTGTGAGTATATATCCAGGAGTGGTATGGCTGGGTCAGATGGTAGCTCATTCTGACTTTTTTTTCAGAATTTTTTTTAAATTTATTTATTTTTGTATGTGTATGAGTGTACTGTCTGCATGTAGGTTTGTGCACCCGTGTCATGCAATGCCACGGAGGTCAGAAGAGGGTCTCGGATTCCCCTGGAACTGGAGTTCTCCTGGAATTGGAGTTACAGATGGTTCTCAGCTGCTATGTGGGGGCTGGGGATCGAACCCGGGTCCTCTGCAAGAGCAGTTGGTGCTCTTAACTGCTAGGCTATCTCTCCAGCCCTCATTTTGACTTTTTTAAGGGTTCTCCACACTGCTTTCCACAGTGGTTATACCAGTTAACATTCCCACAAACAGTGGATGAGTGTTCCCTTTCCCCACAACTCTCCAGTATTTGTGTCTTTTTGTTTTCTTGATCTTGGCTAGTCTTATCTGGAGTGAGATGATACATTGTATGGTTTTAATTTGCATTTCCTTAAAATTTATTAATTTGATGTTAACACCTTTTAAAGATGTTTCTACAGCCATCTTTACTTCCTTACTGGTGAAGTCTCTGTTCATCTCTTTGCTCCATCTTTTGATAGGTGACATTTGTTTTCTCACTCTTGTTTCTTAATTAGTTTATATTTCTGGATATTAATGCTCTGTCAGATGTATCAGTGGTGAAGGTTTCCTCCCATTTCTGTGATTTTCTCTTCACTTCCTTGATTGTCTTTAGCTTTACAAAAGCTTTTGAGTTTGATGAGGTCCCACTAATTAGCTGTTGTCTTTACTTCCTGTGCAGCTGCTGTTTGATTTAGAAAGTCTTTTCCTATGCCTATGTCTTGTAGGCTGCCACCAACTTTTTCTTCTATCACCTTCAGGGTTTCAGGTTTAGGTGGAGATCTTTGAAACACTTGGAGTTTATTTTTGTTTTTTTTTTTTTTTTTTTTTTTTTTTTAATTTTGTTTTGTCTAAAAATGGTGATCCAGTTTTGCCAACACCATTTGAAAGATGTCATCTTTCCTTCCATTGAGATTTTTTTGGTCCCTTTGTTGAATATGAAGTGACTGAAGTTATATGAGCTCAAGTTTGGATCTTCAATTTTGTTCCATTGGTCAATGGGTGTTTTTTTTTTTTTTTTTCTCTTATGACTATAGCCCTGTAATATAGCTTGAAGCTGGTAATGTAATCCCCCAGTATTGCACTTTTCACTCAGGGTTGATTTAGCTTATTCAGGGTCTTCTGTTTTTTCCATATGAATTTAAGGATTTTTTTTCCAATGTGTATGATATTGTTAAACGCATATTAAGATCTGTATGATCTGTCTGTATGATACAATGCATGTGCTTGTGCTCAATACAACCTTTATAAACTGTCATCGCCAAATTTATTTATTAGAACCTTATTTATGAGTATATGCATGAAGTACTGCTCACTTTTAAGAATTCTATAATGTAATTATGTCATATATAAGAAATTGTGTTCTAGTTACCAAGTACTATATACCTTGCTACAGCCTCAAGTGAAACAGACATAAATATAAATATTTTACCCATACATACTAAAATGTTTTATATATCTGTTATAGCTTTCACATGGTCTTTTAATATTTTTAAGAAAAATTGGATTTTACTTCTGATGACCACATGGACAGTCCGAATGTAACAATTTGGGTGAGCCCTAAGTATTTACTGTCTGCTGTTGGTATGTGACAATGTCCCTCCTCCTTTTCCTTCTCAAGCTATATATCAAAATATGGGGACAAGTGACATGGCCTTATTTGAGATAGTCCTAGAAGGTATTGGTTTTACCCTCTTTATTATCTGGGTTGTGTTTCATGAGATATGCTATATATTCTTTTTTGCCTTTCATGGTTTAAATCCATTCTACCTTTGAGTACCAAATGATCCTTTATAGCCTTAAAGAAAATTGTAGGCCTTACTGCATAGGTTTAATGTCAACCAGATACACCTGAGCTAAGAACTTCAATAATTGCCTTCATTGGACTGGCCTGTGCCCATTGTGGGTAATGTCATCCTTGGCCAGATATTTTTCTATGTGTATACAAATAGGCCGAAAATGAGCCAGCAACACAATCCAGTAAATAGCATCCTTTCTAGCCTGTGCTCTAGCTATACCACCAGGCTTCTACCATGAGCTTTTATTATTAGTCAGAATGTTTTGCACAGCAATTAAGAACTTTTTTTAATTTTTATTTTATTTCTGTATGTGTATGAATGTACTGTCTGCATGCAGGTTTGTGACCCAAGTCGTGCAATGCCTGGAGGTCAGAAGAGGGTGTTGGATTCCCCTGGAACTGGAGTTCTCCTGGAATTGGAGTTTCAGAAGTTTCTCGGCCACCATGTGGGTGCTGGGGATCGAACCCGGGTCCTCGTAAGAGTGGTCGGCACTCTTAACTGCTGGCCATCTCTCCCGCCCCAATAAGAATTTATTTTTTTCAAAATTTTGCATTCAAGCTTTACTTAGGTGTTATACTAGTAATTAAAGTTACCAGTTCATTCAAATATCTCTTGGAGGTTTAGCAACCATACCTAAAGCTAAATCTGGTTTGGCAAGGGGGATTTGAAGGACAATTTTTTGGCCTTATCCTCTAGGTTGACTTAAGTCCTAGGAACCTGCATCAACACCTTTGTACATGTCCTATCAGTGAGCACCAGTCATCCAAAGCCAGGAGGGTTTTGGGATTCACTTAAAAGGACTTCTTCCAGCATGTCCATCAGGGAGGAAAGTCCATATAGAGAAGAGACTCCTCATGCTTCAAAGGAAGCTCTGGTCAATCAAGTAAGGCCTGACTTTGTCCTCACATAGTTGGAACTGGTGAAGAGAGCCAAGCTTAAGGCCTGAATGACCCCCTAAGGACTAGAACCAACTCACTTAACACCAAAACTAATTCATTTATCTGGCTATGTGGTTTTAAACACTCCAATAGGAAAGTATAATCTAAAGAGAAAATAAAATAACTTACACTTTATTACCAGAGAGATAGGTGAGAGACTATTGTGTCATGCTAGAAAATATCTCAGAGATAGGTGACAGATTTATGTGCCATGCTAGAAAACCACCTTTTATATTCTCATGGTTATGCTCTCATTCTAGAGCTCTGTGCACTAAAACTTTTCCAATTCCTCAAACTAGAGTACAGGCCTCCTTTCCCTCTGGGACCCTAGACCAGGGACCCTCAATTGCTAATGCACCCAGACGCCCCCCCATTGGTACTGAAGTCCCTGCACTGGCATACTCATATAAGACTCAACAGCTTGTCTTCAGTTGCAAGAAAATGTTCACTAAGTATGGCCATTATCTATCTGGACCCAAACCACCTGACAGAGCCACCCAGCAGTCAGCCAAGATGGAAAACCAGATTCTAACCTCCAGCCTGACAATGTTCCCCCAAGACTTCTCCCCCAACCTCAGCTCTGAAGCAGATACAGAAGAGAGAACAGTGTCCCATTCCTTATAAATCAAAAGGCTTGGAATCAATTAGGTCTGGGCTTCCCAGATTCCAAGGGACACACCGTATATCCACTTCTTCAGAGGCTGTCAGTCTTCTGACCGCTTCCTCTGTACCTGAGGTCTTGCCCCATGAATGCTATACAATGGGGTGGGCCCCAGTCACTATCTTGATGCTTCTGCTGTTATTCCACCACCTGCCCATAGGCAACCTGCTCTGGCAGTTCCAAATGGAAGTAAAGTCATGTTCCCAGAGTGACTTAAGTCTCATGGCCTTTTTATCTGGGGGATATCACACCTTTTATAACCTAATACTCTCCAACCCCTCTCATTGTACCCCAATTCCCCTCCCCTTCCAACTTTCATGCCCCGTTTCTAGGTTGTCAGTGGTAAATCCCTGGAGTCCAATGTAGTCCATGTGCTATGTGCCATGGGGATGGGGCCATCCACCAGACCATTAGCAACTTACTAGTGGGCACATCCCTAAAAGACAGTGGCTCTTCCTCCCACAGTAGCCATCAACCGCTCATAGCCTTGGGCCTGTCCCCTGTCCATGCTGCAGTTTTGACTGACTTGAAGTTGTGCCGGCTTGCATACCCAGCCACAGCTGCTGGGAGTCCATGGGTGCACTAGGCTTGTCATTCCAAAAGTTGACATTTCACAGCATTCCTCCTATCTGCTAGGCCTTACATTCTTTCCATCACCATCTTCCACAATTTCTCTGAGGCCTTGGTGGAATAGATGGCCCAGCCAAGCTTATTAGTCACAGTTGCGTATGCTAGGTATTTTGACCAGTTAAAAGTCTCTGCTTTAACCAACTAACTTACTAATAAAAAGGAGTTTCTCTGACCAAGGCTGGGGGCAGCACAATCTATGGGAATAACTATAAAATATTTAGAATGTAGTCTGACAGCATGTTGTCACATTCTTTAATAGGAAATGGATGGGCTCTCCCTGTGCTTTTTCTCTTTTTAATTCCTTGGCTTGTGAATATGGTACTTATTGTCCAGCTTTAATCAGATGGAGGATTATATCTTAGAGTAGAGAGTGGCAATTTTTTTTCTGTAAGAAACCATGTTGGTCTTTGCTATGGATAAGGATGTCTGCCATCAAAAGAACCCAATAGAGGAGGCCAGAGAGATGTGTCAGACAGTTAAGAAACTGGCGCTCTTGCAGCAGCCCAGGTTCAGTTCTAGCATCCCCACATGGCAAGCTAAGCACTATCCATAGCTCCAGTTCCAGGGCCCCAATAGCCCTCTCCTGATTTTGGTAGGCATGTGCACGACATGGTGCTCTACATACATACATTCGGCGTAATACATCAATGCACATAGAAAATAAAAATGATAAATAAAATATATTTAGAAAGAAACCATAAAATATGTAAAGGAACATGCATAGCTGTGTTCCAATAAAAATAATACAAAATGGGAATATATTGGTTACTTATTCTCATTGAGTATAGCAAAATTACTCTCACACTACTCCAAGGTAATTGATAAACAGTATCCCCTCAAGACACTTCTGCTGATTATAAAGATCTTTATTTCCTCAGTTTTAGATTCCTCTCCTATAAAGTAATCTACCATCTCTAAAGGCATCTTCTACCATTGTTGGTAGGCCCTGTGATAGTTAAAGCTAAGGTACCTGGAACAAAAGCTGGCATCTGGCTATTCCTACTTTGTAAATAATGCAGTTCTTTGTTGCTGATGCAGTAGTCTCATATCTGTTTATGGTCATGAAACTGACAAACTAAATCACTAGCTTTGAAATGTATAAGACCTTGAGTTCTTTATGATATCAACAATAAAAACTGTGTTCCCTAAATTATTTAATGTGGTAGAGCTTCCTACAATCCTGCATTGCAAAAGAAAATCTATTTTGGAATTTTTATAAACAAGTAAGTTAAAAACTATAAACTTGTTTTTGAGAGACTGAGGAGCAGGTTAATCTAAACTTATGTGTGTACATGTATCTGTGTGCAGATGCACCTGCACGTGTGTTATGCATACACGTGGAACCCAGAGATCAACAGTGGTTGTCTTTCTCAGTCACATCTCCACTTTAGATTTTGAGGCAATGGTCTCTCACAAAACCTGGAACCACTGATTCAGCTGGACTGGATGGCCAGCAAGCCCCAGGGACCTTCTTGTCATCCCCTCCATAGCACTGGGACTGCAAGCATGTACATGGTACTTTGGCTAATTTTTTTTCTCCATGCCAGGTGATATGGGTAAGATAAGAGAACGAGGAAGGTCCTCCATCCTTAGCGATGGTAAGAATTACCACAATAACGATCTTCCCAGCTCCGTTAGACTAAACTTTAATACACTTTTGGTTAATTACAGATCACCCTCCAAATATCTGCAAGTCTCATGAGTCATTAGCTTTAAAAGTCTCTCTAAGACAATAGTTCAACATAATCCATACATGCAAATCCCAAGGCAGGCCTTTCCTTAGTGTTTCTATCATATTCTATGCCTATCCCTACCCAAAGTATAATTTTCTGAGTTATTTTATGTCTCTTCTATGAATGTTAAGGTCTTGATAGCCCGGGAACACTTATCTATATCTTCATTACCTATCACTGTGCCTATCATATAGCAGCAAACAGATCTGTTGATATGGCTCATCAAGTACACCATTCCATGGTGGGCCTGACAGAAGTGTGGAAGCAGCATCACTGCTTCAGCCAGAGTTTGGTCTCATCACATTCACCTAAAGCCTTCCAAGTTTTAGTTGATAACACAAAAGGATGCTTACTTCGGAGGCTGAACATGGTCTGGTCATCATTTAATGTTAAAAATCAGGTGTACACATCTCACTCCTGGAATCAAGATCACATTTAAAAATTTGCATATCCAGCGAACATTGTGTTCATTTATTACAAGACAATATCTCTTCCACTGTGAAAATAAGGACACCAGAAATGTCACAATAATCCAAAGGCTGTCACTTTGATAAGTATTCTGTAGTGTATCCAAAGGACAAATGATATACAATGAGGCTTATTTGTAAGTGACAAAATGCTTACTTGTTGGTCAGAATATCTGGACTTTTATGTACTCCAAATCTTCACTGTGTTTACTCCCTGTTCTCCACAATGGAGTTCTAAGAACCATCTCACTGAACATAATTAAATATATTATATATATATATATATATATATATATATATTATCTTCCTTATTGTATCATTCCCTCAATTTCCCCTATATACAGTGTTTTGGAGTTAACTTTATATGGATTCTTCTTTTAATTGTGCAAGGGTAAAGTCTTGATCATTACTGGGACCTTTAGGTAAGCTCAGAACATTGTTTATGGACAGGTTGTCCAAGTATAGTAGTTTAAGCCTGCTCTCTGCAGTCTGCCAAATTCCTTGTGACCAACTCAGCTGTATCTTTAAGTTTATATTAAGCATTTCAATACCTACAGGAACTGTTCTCAGATTCTACATAGTCCCCTAGCTATTTTTAGTTGTAGCTCTACTCTACAGTGAGGTAACATGGTAGATGCCTGAAAGAATGAAGAGGACCAGACTGTTTCTGAGCTCATGATCTCCTGAGGCAGCTGGTATGTCTCTTGTAGGTATCACTATTAACTGCCTATCAGCAGCTAGTTTGAAACTGAACAAGGCCTAAAAGCGTTTACTATACATCTCACATTCATTTATGCACATCCTACAAAGCCTAGAACAAATCTGTTTCTACAGCATCTAAACTCCAGTAGCCGCCACTGCTCTCCTTTTAGATTCCACCTTGGTAGAATGTGTCTGCCACACACAATTAGGCTTAATGGAACATTATCTTGTGTGGCCTATGTAGAAATTATTTTTCTCATCTCCCCTGGGTTATAAAGTTTCCTTTTCGCTCTATATTTTATTCATGTGTACTGATATGGATTGCGTGCATGCATGAAAGTGCAAAAGGACAGACGAGGGCATCAGATCCTTCTTGGAATGGAGTCATGGCTGGTTGTTAAGCCACCCTGTGGTTCCTGGGATATGAACCTAGGTCTAACCGCAAGAGCAATCCAGTGCTCTTAATCCACTGAGGCCATCTCTCCAGCCAGCTATAAGTTCCTTAAAATCACAGTTGAGTTTATGCCTTTGCTAAGGAAGTTATCCCAGTACAGTTATATTTCAGGTATTCAATGAATACTGTTGACTAGTGGAGCTTCAAGGATTTTGGACATGAGGAAGAACAACAGGAATAAGTGCTGTGATATAAATGCCATGAATGATGTGACACTGGGAAGCGTAGTCGCTGAGGCTTGCTTCTGGGCCCTTCTACTTCCATGGCTAGAAGTTTCCAGGAGAGCAAAGAGTCAGGAGCCCTAAGACAGAGCATCCTGGCTNTTTTTTTTCCTAGAATGTCATAGGTAAGTGTTGGTACCCAGAATAACCTGATGTCAAGGCACAGAAATTTGTCAGTTCCCTGATCTGCTGCACACATAACTCTAAAGTTGTCCATCGTTGTGGAGAGCTGTGGAACCATTAATTATAATTGTCACATTTTCACAGAATCATTTAGAGTTTAAGACATCTGCTCAGGTGGGAACAGCCTGTGTGCCCATACTGTGCTTTGCAGCATAGGTTGTGTGTACGTGTGTGTGTGTGTGTGCATGTGTGTGTTTGTGTGTGTGCACGCCTGCACGGGGTGGGGGCCAGGGCACGTAGGCAGGCAGGCAGATTTGGGTTCTGTAGATCACCTGCTAATTTAATGAGAATAAATTTATTGTTAGTGGAAAAATCAAAAGTCCCTTGAAACTTTACTCCCTGAGGCAAGATCTGGATGCCAGGTGGGACAGGGTGTGTTGGACACACCTTGGTAATCTCAGATGCAAGGCTTATATACAGAAGCAGAAACAAAAATGAATTTCTGAATAAAATGGATTTATAAAGAATACCAATGAAATAGAAAATGTCAGAATCTGAAATAATCACTTAAAATTAGGTTAAAGTCTTGTAAACAAAATATATAAAAACAAAAACAAAACAGAATTTGTTAAAAAGCCAGATGATTTAAAAATCTCAGACAAAATCCTACAAAGAAAATTAGCCATACAAGAGTAAAAATGGAAAATTGATTGTATTTTGAAACACATGAAAAACCGGTAAAAACAAAACTTGGTTACTCTGATATAAAAATGTATTAATTGAATGTCAATTGGCTTTTTATAATAATCCAACATAAAACCCCCAAAACCAAAATTGTGAAAGGATCAGAACATGGCATTACTTGTTATAAGCTCCTATGTAAATTCAAGTTTCCAATAAGGTATTCCTGCCACGTGGTCAAGAAGGTGGCTGAGGAGTGGGTGTGGTTTACCGAGGCTACCATGGAAACGGGGCATGTGCAGACACAGCCTCATTGCCCCTGTTCCTATTTGAATTCGCAGCCGGGGAAAAGCCACAGTAAAAGAAAGAAAAAAATAAAAAAGCCTGGATTTAGGGTGCAGTCTGTTACTGCAGAAATCTGCCAAGGCTGCAGGGAGGCTGGGAGAGAGGGGAGAGATGGATCAGAGCATGTGGGGTGGGGGAGGGAAGCAAAGCGGGAAAACTCAGGCTTAGAAGTACTTTTGAGTAATAAGGAAGTATCCTTTCTTAAACTCAGAAGTACAGGACCAGCATCCTGGGGTCACAGGGGAGGTGGATTCAGCAGGACCCTAGCTGCAGTTTCAGCATCCTGAGACTGCAGAAAGGGGTGGGAGTGTGGCAGATTCGGGAGCCCAGTTGAGGTAGTCTGCAAACCTCAGTGGGTTAAAAATGGTGGCCAAGGCTGAGAGGAAAAGTGAAGAGCAGATTGGGAAAGCCAGATAGGTAGAAGTGGGGAGAGAGAGAGAGAGGGACGGAGGGAGAAAGGGAGAAAGAATGCGGAAGAGCAGAGAGAGGTACCTCATTGTAAAACGTGGAGGATGGTTCTCCTGAGAAATATGCTTCTGGCAAGTTTCCAGGGTTGTCCAAAAGAAAGGTGGTTCTTTTCAGGGTAGAAAAATATCTCTCCCCCTGGAAAGAGTCACAGCACCATTATATTAGGTTATAAAGGTGGGAACCCCCAGATAAAAAGGGACATGAGACTCCAGGAACATGTCACTCCAGGAACATAATTTACTTCCATTTGGAACTGCCAGAGCCGGTTGCCTGTGGGCACGTGTTGGAATAGCAGCAGCAATAGCAAGATGGTGATTGGGGCCCACCCATTTATAGCCATGGGGCAGGACCTCAGATACAGGGGAAGAGGTCAGAAGATTGACAGCCTCTGGAGGAAGTGCACATCTGTGTGTCCCTTGGAATTTTGGGAAGCCCAGACCTAATAGAGAGAGGAAGTGGTGAATGGCTATGATGAAAATATAATGTATAAATGTATGAAAATTAAAAAATTACTTTAAGAAATGGTTGTAACACAGTAGTTGACTCCTGCTCACTTCTTACTGGCCAGAACTAGTCACACAGTGTGTCAACAGTCCCATGCTTGTTCTCATTCCATGATTTCAATGCACAGGGCTTATCATGTAGTCATGCACAGGGCTAAGACTTGCTGCATCAAAGGAACATAAAACAAGGTAAGCAAAAACAAAAGGAACATGGGACAAAGGCCAGAGGAAACCAGCTGCAAACTTCCCGGAGTCATTTCCCAGTTGAGTCACCCTCAGGTTCCATCAGCAACACATTATGACATGCGTGAAATGTTCTCCACAATGGAAGTGGTTAAACCACTTGCTGCTACCTTCTGTCTCATAACATCCCAAAATAGAAGACTTCTTTTGGGAAGAAAATCTTTAGTATAAACTATTTTTGTGTATTTAGGTGCAGTAAGCAACTCTTATTAGGAGCTAGTGAGAAATCTTTTGAAAATCTAACTTCCCAGATGTCAGACAAGAGTCACCCTTGCAAGCCAGCCTCTGTAAGAAGAGCAGGGTCTGGTCTGGTGTGCCACTCTGCACAGCACATCTGCTTACACCTGCAGCAATGGAAGATGATGCTATGTCACACTGAGACTGTGTGCCCCATGAACATGTGGGAGACTTGCTTACTGGATGAAACATGAAGAATGGATCTTGTGGATAACGTGGTCAGAGACATGTGGTCATCACACAGGGAAGGAACAAGGACTGATGCAGGATTTCTCAGCCCCAGGACTGCTGTTGTTTTAGGATAAAGAATTCTTTGTTTGGGGACAGCTTTTGTACATCGGTAGCCTACTTTTCAGGACCAGCAATAAAAAATTTCTCTAAGTCTCATATGCTCTGGAGGGCACAGTGGTCCTGGTTGGGCTACAAGCCAGTAAAGTGAAGGCTGGAGAGACCTGGTCTTAGAAAACCATAAGTTCTTAGCTGTGGTATAATCTAGACTAAGATATGAAGGAAGGCAAGAAAAAGGCTGAAGGTATAGACCAGGGAAGCCCTTGTTCATTTCCTGTGCTCTAATTAGTACTTTAGATTTAAAAAATAACTTAGTGGTATGAATAATTACTGAAAGATGTCTAGCTAAGCATCATGTTTATAGTAAATGTGGTCTAATACAGATAACTAATTGAAAGAGGAACCATTCAGAGTCAAAGTGACTGTGGGCTTCCAAGAAGAAACTGGTGGAACATGATGAGCAATCTGATGGGCAGGAAAGAGGTGAAATGTGGGCATCAAGACATGGAAGCAGCATGGACCACCAAATGTGCCCCAAACCCTTTCTATTTGAAATGTCAAAACCTGACCCCTCACCTTCAATGGTATATAAAATAATCCCAGTAAGATTTGTAGGAGACAAAGTGTTTTTTTTCACTCGTGGTTTACTCAGATGGCTTTAAGATGCTACACATGGGGCTGGAGAGGTGGCTCGGTGGGTAAAAGTTCTTACTGCTTTTACAGAGGACCTGGGTTCAGTTCCCAGCACCCCTGACAACCATCCATAACTCCAGTTCTAGTATCTTCTGGGCTCCACAGGCATTGCTTGACATGGATGCAGGCATAAAGCTCAGACACGTAAAATAAAAATAAGTGAAAAGATGTTACATATTATTAGCACCAAATGTACTCGTTTCTGCTGAGATTAGGTATCATTTCTTTTTATTTTTCAATTTTTTTCTCAAAGCCAATTTTTACTGAAGCTTTGTGGATTTCATACAAAATTTCCCAACTAAATCTAGACCCACTCCCCCTGCCCTGGCCCCACCCCCACTAGGTATCATTTCTTAGACAAAGTGAATGCTGTGGCTTAAAAAAAAATTTTTTTTAGTTGACTTTTATATGTTGAGAATGTAGAATTGCAGGCATTTGGTAACCTCAAAAAGAAAGAATCCCTGCAGAGACCAAGTTTCAAAACCTTAAGCCCAGATACACAAAAGTTAATCTGGGATAAAATGATTTCACTGGGTGGCATTTTATACTGCTAACCTTGTGCAAAGACACCCCTGTATTTAGGAGAAGGTGTTATCCTGCAGGAATTGCTATGTTAACATTGTCTTAGGCAAAACATGCATTTCATGGTGGCGGAATCATTTGGAAGTTAGTTATTTTGATTATTTATGGAAGCAGAAGATGCTGGATATCGCGTTCTGATTCTGGGCCCTCACACCCCTCAGTCCATGATAAGAAGAAAAAGTTCTCATGTATATCCTTTACAAAGCTTGATTTGAGAGTTAACAGGAGAATGGAATTCAGGGTCTAGTCTTTAATGACTGGAAAACAGATTTTGCTGTTGACAGGAAGAGATATGTTGAGTGCTGTTTCTCTATTTGCTTAGCAAGATTTGACATGTGGTGAGCCAAAATAGAAATCTGAAGAACCGAATTAAGATGTGTTGAAAGAACTTTGGGTGAAAGAAAATATGAAAGAAGAAGGTCTGGATATACAACATTCAGCAAAAGATGGAAACGTAAAAACAATCACAAAAGCTTCCCAGGATTGAATGCTTTGATAATCTGATTGGTAAATTTAGTTGTCCTTAAAAAAGAATTTAAAAAATACAGAGGACAGACAGCCAGGATATCATCAATCCAAACAAACACTGAACATTGTTCATCTAGCTGTGTGTTTGCTTACATAATGGTAAGTGCTCACAGATGTCTCTGGAAGCCCGAACTAGGGAAAACAATAAGGTGATAGCTAGGGTGTGATTGTGCCCCAGCTCACAAAGTGCCCGTCTCCCCATCTCCTCAGTCTCCATACTATCTGGTTTGCTGCTGGGAGTGGCTAAGAAATGCACCAGAGATCTGTTAGCAGAGAAGAAAAACGGCCTCAAAATAGGGGAGGGGCAACTGATATTTGTAGATTCCTTCTTTGAGAAAATAAAATAGCCACTCTTCCAGACACTGGATTTTTGTCCTTAATTATGAGCCTTCTGGATATGTTTTACTGCCCGTTAGTAGCCAGAATTTAGTCTCTTGCCTCCAAGCCCTCTTCTCCTACCAAGCATTCTTGATAAATTGTGAAGGTACATACATAACTTCCTACCACATCTTTCCCTCCCTGGTGATCACATGTACCAGCTTTGTTTTTGAAACAAAACTAAAAAATTTGGTCTAGATGACTCTAATCAACAGGATCAGTTACCTCCTATTAAAGGCACTAGAATTTCTTTTAGGCCAATACTTCCCAAGGCCAGTGCCCTGGATCTCATGTGAAAATACATAACCCATATTTCTTTTTTTCTTTTTCTTTTATTTTTATGTGTATGAATGTACAGTCTGCATGTAGGTCTGCGCACCTGTGTTGTGCAGTGCCGCGGAGGTCAGAAGAGGGCGTTGGATTCCCCTGAAACTGGAGCCAAAGACGGTTCTCAGCCGCCATGTAGGTGCTGGGGATCGAACCTGGGTCCTCTGCAAGAGCAGTTGGTGCTCTTAACTGCTAGGTCATCTCTCTAGCCGTGCCCATATTTCTTTCTTTCTCTTTCTTTCTTTCTTTCTTTCTTTCTTTCTTTCTTTCTTTCTTCTTCTTGTTTTTTTTTTTTTTTTTTTTTGTCTTTTTGAGACAGGGTCTCCCTTTAGTCCCATTTGGCCTGGAACTCACTATGTAGACCATGCTGGCCTGAAACTCACAGAGATCTGCCTGTCTCTGCCTCCCAAGTGCTGGAATTAAAGGAGTGCACCACCATGCCTGGCCTGTCTGTATTTCTATATCCCACTTTCAAATTAGCCTGTGAGTTAACATAAAAAAATTCTAAATTCTCTAAGGTACTGATGACTGACACTCCAAGTTACTCTTCCTTTCCACATATATCTTTATATCAACATATCTATAGTTATCAGATATATAGATAATTATAGATATATTCCTTTTGCTTATTAATTATATAAAATCATTTATTTGCCAGGCATTGGAAACATGGATTTTTGTCATTCAAGTTCCTGAAATAATAATGTTTTCACAATTCAGCAGATATAAATGTGACAGGCAGGGCTTATGGAAACACATACTGGGCGTTCACCTAGCCCCAGGAATTCTAACTCAGTAAACATAGAAAGGGACAAGAAAAATTCATTTTTCTAATGCCTTACTTCTGTTTCTGTTCTATAGAATGCATTTCTATGTAGCATTCATTTGAGATTTCAAAATAGGGCAATATCAAAGCTTAAGAAATGCATGGCTGACAGTGGAATTTCTGCTCTGTAGACTGAGATTTTTGTGTTGCTTTTGTAGCACTCTTGCCAAGCCCACTTCTAAGATAAACTAGTTTTATTTAGAAAGTTTCGCATAATAGAGTTTTGAATTTGCAAATAAGAATTTAAGAATGACTACAGAATTAAAACTTTTCCAAAGGATTTCTAAGGAAATCTTCCACTCAAAGGAATCTATTACTTCTTCAGAGAATGCTGGTAATATTTAATTTCGAATATATAAAAACTTTAGTCTGGGTGGAGGCCTAATTTTTACTGTTAATACACATGGGATAGTTAAAAAATTCATTTCAAAAAAGAATCAGATGATTTCATTAAATATTTTCTTTGATCACTTTCCAGGCATGAGAGCTAATTTTATATCATGTTTACTGCACTTAAGAGTTCCCAGATAACTGGTAAGACATTATTTCTGTTTTTTTCTGTGAATGTGATTCTGGAAGAGATCAGCCATGGAACTGGTAAACTGAGGAAAGCAGCTAGCCCTTCCAAATGTAAGAAGATCTTCCTATTTGTTACAGTTCTGAAAAGAACAAACCGGCAGGAAGGGCAAGTTTACCTGCTAAGGCTGATATCTTCCTTGGTTGCTTCCACCCAGACTTTGGGCTCACAGGCACTTCCCCTATAACCTTCCTCCCTCCAATTCTTCAGCCTTTGGACTTGGACTGGATTATACCAGCAGCTATCTGATGGCCAGTTGTGGGATTTCTTTTTTCTATTATTTGTTTATTTTTTTTAAGGGATTCTACAATTTAAGAGCACAGTTGTTTTCAGAACACATTGACTTTCCTCAGTTTGCCATACAATTAGGTAACTGGTGCTAGCATCCACAATGAGGGATACTGTGCTGGATAGCTTTAGTGTCAACTTGACACACCTGGGTTGAGGGAGCCTCAGTTGGGGAATTGGCTCCATTGGATTGGCCCGTGGCCACATCTGTGGAGTACTGTCTTGATGGTCAAGCAGTGTGGGAGGGCCCAGCCCAAAATGAGTGGTTCCACCCCGGGCAGGTTGTTGTGTACCGTATAAGAAGGCAGGCTGGGCATGAGCCAGGGAAGCAAGCCAGTGAACAGCATTCCTCCATGGCCTGTACTTTAGCTCCTGCCTCCAGGTTCCTGCCTTGAGCTCCTACCTTGGGCTCCCTGAGTGATCAACTGTGACCCGGGAGATGTAAGCTGAATAAACCCTTTCCTCCCCAAGTTGGTGTCTCTTTTTGTTTACCTGCCCTGGGCTAGGACGTCGCTTCTTGTTTTTTTTCACAAGACCTCACACTTTGTGGATTCGTTGTTCTATGTATTGATTTCTTTGTTCTACTCCACTTGACTTTCTGCTGTATTTTGTGGATTTCTTCTGTCTGTGTGTGCACTTACGAGGTTCACGTTGTTGTTATGTTGTACTCTCCCGTGTATTTCGCTGCCTTAGTTTTCGTCGCGTTTTATTTGTTCCCTTTCTTTGTTTTTTTTTATGTGGGCACATGTAGGGCTAAAAATTTTTCCCTCTCAAGAAATGTCTTAACAGTATCCACAGGTTTGGTTGTGTTGTAATTGTCTTTTTCGATTCGAGATTCCATGAATACTTTATACTTCACTCTTTATTTCTTCCCTGGACCCATATCATTATTCAGGTGGTGGTTGTTTTCAGTACTCCATATTTTTTGTAGCTTGTTGGGCTTATTCTGGTGGTTCATTTGAACTTTATTGCACTTGTGGTCCTATAGATACCATGAATAATTTCGTTCCTTTGTAATTTGTTGAGGTTTCCTTTTGTGCCCCCAGTATGTGGTCGATTTTGGAGAATGTTCCATGAATTGCCGAGTAGAAAGTATATTTTCTCATGGTGTTTGTTTGGCAAATATTCTGTAGATGTCTGTGAGGTCCCCATTTGGTGTATGTATATGTTCATGTTCTGAGGTCTCATTGTTTATTTTTTGTTGTTGATCTATCCAAGGGGTTATGGGTGAAGTCCTCCACTATTAGATGTTCTGGGATTAATCTGGGTGTCATTGTGGTCCTGCAGAGTAGTGTGTGTATAAAGTTAGGTGCACCAGGATTTGGTGCATGACATAGGATTGTTAAGTCTTCATGGTTCTTGCTCTCTTTGACAAGGTGTTGTAAGCCCTCCTTTGTCTCTACTTCTGATTATGTATTAAACTGTTAGATCTATTTTGTCTGATATTAAGTATAGCACACTCCGACTTTCTTTTGTACATTGCCTTGGAAATGAATTTTTTTTTTCAGTTGGTCTGTCATTAAGGTGAAAGTGAGTATGCGTTTTAGTAGACAAGCAATATAGAAGGATTCAGTTCCTAATCCATTGCTCCGTCTATCTATCTTTTGTGTAGAGAGTTTAGACCCATTAGTAATTTACGTTTTATATGAGAGCATGTGTGTTGTTGTTCTTTTACCTCATTATTTTTGTTTGCATTCTTGGTCTAGGTTTTATATTTACTACTCTGTTCATGCTCTTGTTGATTTCTCTCTTTAATTCCTTACGGATCAGTTGCCTCCTTTCCCTCGTTCTTTGGCATTGCTTCAGGATATCTTCTCGACGTGTGGTTTCTTCTAGCATATGTATTTTCTTTCTGTTTGTTCCATGTCGTGGAAGCGTTCTTTTCTTTCTCCTTCAACTATAATTGACTACATTTTTTGCTGGGTATATATGGTTGGCACCTAAACGTTCGTTTCAACATGCGCGGAGACTGATACTTTGTCCACTTTCTCCAGCTTTCATAGTTTTCACGAGAAGTCAGCTGAAATTCTTGAGGATTTTTCCCCTTATATGTAACTTGCTGTTTTTCTCTTGTTTTAAATACCTTTATTGAGTATTTGTCTTTGTTTTTGTAGCTCTAGTGTTTTAACAATTATGGTGTGGGATATCCTTTCTGGGTCCTGTCTTTTGGGTTCTTGGCTGGCGTGTCTTCGATATTTTGTATGGGTTTCGTCTTTATTTTTCTGTTTGGGGGGGTGGGAGGGGGGGAAAATTTTCGTCTGGGTTTATCCTGTATGCAGCTCCCGTGGTCAATAGGGTGATTGTGCTTGGGATTCTTCTTTCCTTGCTTCTAT
>VZQC01013506.1:882319-951407 GCA_009823505.1 Rhizomys pruinosus
AAAAAAAAAGGGAGCAACTCAAAATCAATATTATTTGTGATGAAACAGGAAACATCACAACAGACAAAGAAAAGATCCAGACAATCATGTGGGAATATCTCAAAAAACTATACTCCACTAAATTTTAAAACCTTAGAGAAATAGATGAATATATGAAATCCTGGGAACGAAGAAAACTTAACTAAGAAGAGACTGACAGTTTAAACAGACCCATAATATTTGAGGAAATTGAAGATGTAATAAGAAACCTCTCAACTAAAAAAAGCCTGGGCCCAGATGGTTTCACAGCAGAATTCTATAAAACATTTAAAGAGGTCCTACAACCATTGCTACTCAAACTGTTCAGA
This sequence comes from Rhizomys pruinosus, assembly GCA_009823505.1. Taxonomy (NCBI): domain Eukaryota; kingdom Metazoa; phylum Chordata; class Mammalia; order Rodentia; family Spalacidae; genus Rhizomys; species Rhizomys pruinosus. The sequence goes on from VZQC01013506.1 coordinate 882,667, forward strand.
AAGATACAAACAGAGGGAATTCTCCCAAACTCCTTCTATGAAGCCAGCATCACTCTAATATCAAAACCAGGCAGATACAATAAAAAAAGAAAGCTATCAACCCATCTCACTAATGAACATAGATTCAAAAGTTCTCAACAAAATACTTGCAAATCGCATACATATCCACATCAAAAAGATCATCATCATGATCAAGTTGGATTCATACCAGAGATGCAGGGATGTTCAACATATGTAAATCAATAAATATCATAAAACACACAAATGGACTGAAAGACAACAACCACATGATCAATAATATATGATGCAATTGAAAATGTAATAATGTCAATAGTTTCTAGAAGTTTTCTGGTGGAGTTTTTAGCATCCCTTAGGTAAACTATCATATCATCTGCAAAAAAAGGGATAGCTTAACTTCTCATTTTCTGATTAGTACTCCTTTAATTTCCTTCTCTTGTCTTATTGCTCTAGCAACTGTTTCAAGCACTATGTTGAAGAGGAGTGTGATAAGGGGCAGCCTTTCTGGGTTCCCACCTTTAAGGGAAATGGTTCCAGTTTTTCTCCATTTAGGATGATGCTGGCAATAGGTTTGTTATATATGGTTTTGATCATGTTGAGGAATGTTCCTTTCAGTCCTACTCCCTCTAGGACTTTAAACATGAAAGGATGCTGGATCTTGTCAAAGGATCTTTCTGCATCAATTGAAATGATTGTGTGGTTTTTGTCTTTCAGTCCATTTATGTGTTTTATGATATTTATTGATTTAAGTATGTTGAACCATCCCTGAATCTCTGGAATGAATACAACTTTAACATGATGGATGATCTTTTTGATGTGGATCTATATGCGGTTTGCAAGTATTTTGTTGAGAATTTTTTCATCTATGTCCTTTAGTGAGATGGGTCTATTATCTTTCTTTCTTGCTTGTATTTTTGCCTGGTTTTGATATTAGAGTGAGGCTGGCTTCATAGAAAGAGTTTGGGAGAATTCCCTCTGTTTGTATCTTTCTGAACAGTTTGAGTAGCAATGGTTGTAGGACCTCTTTAAATGCTTTATAGAATTCTGCTGTGAAACCATCTGGATCAGGGCTTTTATTAGTTGGGAGGTTTTTAATTACATCTTCAATTTCATCAAATACTATGGGTCTGTTTAAACTGTCAATCTCTTCTTGGTTAAGCTTTGTTGGTTCCCAGGATTTCAGATATTCATCCATTTCTCTTAGGTTTTCAAATTTAGTGGAGTATAGGTTTTTGAAGTATTCCCATATGATTCATGGACCAATTCTATGAAAAAATTATTCACATCACTATATTTGTTCTATTCTATTTGTTCCTAGAGAATTCTAGCCCAAATATAAAGTAACTACATAACCTAAACAAACAACAACATGTTTGTAAGAAATATTTAAAAAGTGTAGTACTCCATCCCTCATATACTCTTGGGTAAGAGTCAAATTCCATATGTTTTATTCCCTCCATAGTAGCATTCCTTGAGAACAATATACAATTGAACAATGATAATGAGATTCAGATAAAGTATTCAAGGACTTATGAACAAGAAAGTTTCAGTATTTGAAGAATAGATCAATCATTTTGTACAAAGATCAACTGGTGTCTAACTTTAAATGAGGTCTTCACATTGCCCAGTACCTAATCTTGACTCTACAATCAGTCAAGTCTCCACTATAATAGACTGAATCATGTCTACTTCTTTATTCCCATTCATCCTTTGCTTGTTGTCTTCTGATTCTCTGTTCTTCCAAAGCTGCAAATGGTGAGATTTGGCTTCAGCTATTTGACCACTCAACAATATTGACTGGTTTTGTGGACCTTTCCTTCATTTAGTTGGTTTCTGTGGTTTTAACTCTTCATTTTCTTCTTACTCCCTTGGAGGTTCCACCTTATGAATGTACCAAACTCAGAATATTACTCAGATATTGTTTGGCCTCTAACAGAGACCTTGGAACTGTGCCCAGGGAAACAACTGGAAGCAATTTAATGTCTGGCCGTCAAAAGTTCTTAGTAGGAATCGAATTCACCCAAACTTTGTAAAGACTCCTATATCACTCACATGTGTTTAAAAAATTTTTTTCATGTGTATGAATGAACTGTCTGCATGTAGGTTGATGCACCCGTGTCATGTAATGCCGTGGAGGTCAGAAGAGCGTGTCCGATTCCCCTGGAACTGGAGTTAAAGACGGTTCTCAGCCGCCATGTGGGTGCTGGGGATCGAACCCGGGTCCTCTGCAAAAAAGCAATTAGCACTCTTAACTGCTAGGCCATCTCTCCAGGCCTTCAAATGTGTTTTTTTTTTTTTGTTTGTTTGGTTTTTTTTTTTTGGTCTTTTCGAGACAGGGTATCCCTGTAGCGCCAGCTGTCCTGGAACTCGCTGTGTGGACCAGGCTGGCCTTGAACTCACAAAGATCTACCTGCCTCTGCCTCCCAAGTGCTAGGATCAAAGGCATGCGCCACCACGCCTGGCATCACATGTGTTTTTAATCTCAAAGTTGGTCCAGAGCCTCCTACACAACAATCTCCAAAATTCCCTCTCCCAGTACTGAATATTAAATTCCAATTTTCCTTTATCTACCCCATTCTTCCATACCTTTTGGCTTTATATATTCATCATCATATTTAAGTCATAATTTACTAACACATTAATTTATTACATAGATTTACTCTCTTTCCCTTGTACTTTCCTTGCTATTTTAGAAAAACACAGGAAAGGAGAGACCAAATACAGTTTCTTTGTAAAGCCTGGGTGAGTGGAAAGGAAAATCTAGAGGAGCGGGGCCTCTCATGCAAGCCACACTCTTAATCTTTTTAATCCACCTGTCTTGCTCTGCCTTATCCAATGCTGGAATTCCCCGGGTTTCATTGCCCTTGCTGGGCTTTCTCGCTTCCTTATGCGATTTCAATATCCTCTGTGGATGGGCATCATGAATATTTCTTTCTCTGAGTTATACCCCCCCATCCCTGGTTCACGGTGCATTGCGCGTCCTTGGCTGGATAACCTACAGACCTCACCAGTCAGTTTTTTCAAATGATGCTCATCCTCTTCTCCATAGGTCTGTATTCTCTGATGTCGGTCCTTGTTGCTCAGACCAGGAAGGCAGGTGTCTTCCTTGAACCACCTTCTCTCTCATATCTCACCTCAAATCAATCACTAGACCTTAAGTTACTCAGTTCCAAAGCTTTTTCAAGCCCATAACCCCATACTTGTCCCTATACATTTATCCCAGTGTATACAATTTGAATATTCCCCCCAAACTCTCTCAGGAGCACCATCGGTGTTCCTTTACTTGTGAGACTAGCTCTCGGCAAGTTAAATTTCTCCTTTGCTGACAAACTAATGTGAAAAGGCCTCCCTGTTATTATTTCAAAGCACACAATTTATTATTCTATAATTGTTATCTCCCTATCTGTAAGATTCTGAACTTACCTACCTTTTTTTAAATTTTGTAGCACTTCTAAAGGGTTTGCAGATCCTCCATAAGCTGCCATTTCAGCCTCTGTGTCATTCTAGATACTTTCTCTGCTTATCCTTCTCTCCCCATTGGTTGAGGCTCAATCATCATTTTACTCGTTCGTACTAAAGAGACACAGAGGGTCCATGTTGGTGTTCGTGTTCCTATGACACAGGATTTATCACATTGTATTTTCATGTTTGTTCATTCTTGGTTTCTCTGATGATGACTATTTCACAAGCTTTTTGCAGGGCTATTAGAACTGATGTAAGGTTAGTAGAGGAGAAAAATCACTAAGCTGAAAACATGAGGATTTGGGTTCACATTTAGATTAGCTATGGATGCAGGGTGCCACATTAGACAGATTACTACCATCTCTGGTCCATTTTCATTGCTGAAGCTGGAACCACATAATTGCAATTTACCATGCTCCAATTTCACTCTCTAGCTTCCCAATTCTTTTGCTCTATTTGAGAGGGTATTCACTGGTGCTCACACACTACTCTTTTTTAACTCCCCTTTTTCTTTTGCTTTCACCTTCTAAGAGTTTATGTAAACTACCTGTTTTCAATACTGCTCTCTATGTACCTTAAACATGCAAATGGATGGGGTTTATACATACATATTCTGGTTTTGTTATTGTAGTGTACTATACTTGCATAGATTTAAAAAAAGCATTTAAAATCATTCTAATATGGGACAAGACTAAGAACAATTGATAGTAAAAAATTATTCATAAAGGTCTGGTTCCCAGACCACCAACACCAGCAATAGCACTTGTGAAACTGTTAGAAAGGAAATTCCCAGGCTCTACCCCAAACAATTAGATCTCTATGGGTGGGTGATTCCAATGCACTAAATCACTGCTTCTCTGAGTTCTTCCCTCCTTCAAGAATGAAGCAGAGATTCAGAACACTGTAATACTTTCTGTCTTTAGAGGAATTCCCTCAGACAAGCAAAAATCAGCTTTAAAGAACTTATTTATGCCATCATTACATGTCTAAGGGTGGAGCACTCTTGACTATCCCAGAATCAATAATGAAAAACAAAGCACCTCTGCAACTTAGGACATAAAATTAATGATGGAATTTGGACAATGGACATATCTCTGGCTGGAATTTAGGACTGAAACGAGAATCAGACACTGTGGGGCAGTGGGGCTCCCAGACGTCCACATGCATGGGTAGCTGGCCTCTTAGCACATGTGAAACCATTTTACTCATATGCTGGGTGCAGGCAGGGGGTGGGCAGGGAAAGGAAGAAAAAAGGACTCAGAAGCAGGTAAACGTGGCAGGTCAAAAGAGACCTTGGAGCTGGCCTCAAGAGACCAAAACTCATTTATTTGCAGAAGATTGGGGTCTTATATAGTAGTTTCTGGTGGGCTTGAGGCAAGGATGGGAGCAGGGGGATGCAGGGAAGATTCACAGTGCACTTTCCACAAAAGTCTAGTTTATGCTAGCTGGCAGAGGCTCCAGTTGGTTCCCAAAACCAAGATGTGCTCTTTAGAAATTCCAGTAATGTGACACCTTCTACCCAAATCCTCAAAGGGGGCTGCAGGGCTAATTGTCAGTTGGGAAGCAGAGGCTGGCTCAAATCTCTGGCCTTTGCAAGTCATCTTTGTTGATTATTGTGGCAAAAGCTTCTCCCTTATTGCTTCATCCAAATGAAATATCGGGCCCCACAAGGCACTAATGCCACTCATGTGGCTGGGGAAGAAGGAAGCAGGCCTTCTGGAACTGGTGATCGTGCTGCCTTTTTTTCCTATGCAAACTTCTGATTGGTGACTCTCCTCAATCCTTACATAAAATATATGACCTGAGATGAGATCGCCAGCAGGTCAACATGCAAAGAGCAGAGCATTTGTTCCAAAGCATCTTGTGAACTAGAGGCAGCACTGGCTGTAGAGCCATGGAGCTTGGGTGTCAAAAAGTGTGCCTCAGCATTGATACCTTAGCTTCAAAAAGTACTTGTCGGGGCTGGAGAGATAGCCTAGTGGTTAAGAGCACCGACTGCTCTTGCAGAGGACCCGGGTTCAATCCCCAGCACCCACATGGCGGCTAAGAACCATCTGTAACTCCAATTCCAGGAGAACTCCAGTTCCAGGGGAATCCGAGACCCTCTTCTGACCTCCACGGCATTGCACAACACGGGTGCACAGACCTACATGCAGACAGTACACTCGTACACATACAGAAATAAATAAAATGAAAAAAAGTACTTGTCAAAAAAATAAGTAAACAAATGAGAGTCAGGCATGGTCATGCATGCCTTAATTCCAGCACTTGGGAAGCAGAGGCAGGAGGATCTCTGTGAGACGGAGGACAGCCTGGTCTACAAGGCAAGTTCCAGGCCAGCTGGGGCTACAGGGAGACCCTGTCTCAAAAAAAAGTTTGGGTAAAAAATTCCTCTTGTCCTGTAAGAGAGGAGCAGAGAAAGGCAGAATGGCATGTGTTCCACTCTCCTAGCCCATGAGACTGGGAAACAGGATTGCTCTATGAGATCCTAATGTTTCTTTTGGTCTGTACAGAAATCCTTTCTCCTCCGAGTTATGGAGCCCTGGAAATGTACTTATTTTATGGCTAATTTGTTTTGCAAGCAAATATTTATTAGTAAATCATCTATTACACTTATTGTATTGGAGATTATAATTATTTTAATTATTTATTTAATTATTGGTGTTGAAGGGTCAGTTGGTAAGCTGATTATAGCTAGTGGCAAAGAATATACACACGCACATACAAGTTTATTTAGCACAGTGAAGAAATGCAGCAGGCTTGAAAGTAACAAAAGGACCACCTGTTTAAGAGATTAGATTGGGCTGTAGTAGTCTCCAAAGTATCACACAGGCAATTTTCCTATTATGTAATTCCCACCATGCAAATGAACCCACTGTTGATTGGTCCATATCTGGTAATAAGTAGGAGTGGTGGTATCATGTTGGCTGTGCTCAGTCACATGACTCTGACATTGATCATTCTTGGGAACAGAGCCTTGGTTTTCTGTTTCTGGATGCTTTCCTGATCAGACATGCATTGAGGACCATTCTCCTTCTTGTCTCTCACTCATGGCCTTCCCTTCACAATTATTTGTTTGGCTCTTTTACTGGATTATAAGTTTTATTAAAACAAGCAATGTCAGCTTATTGACAGCAATGTAAGCTAGTGTCTAGCATTTGTTTGGCACTCTGTACTGGATGAGCAACATGTGATGGCTGCTCTATATGTAATGCCGTCTAGTCAGACACGGCAGCTCATAGTCTAGGCAGGTTCAAGCAGGAGCACAAATAGAAGCTAGAAACAAGAAGGTGAACTCTGTGCTGAACCTAACTGTGAGGTTTCTTTTTGTTTCTCAGAAAGTTTACCTTCTGAACCCAAGGTTTTCTCCAATCTTTGAAATGCATATGAATCTTGAAAAATAAGAGGTCTTTTTTTCACTTTTATGATCCAAGCATGTCTTCCTCAATAATCTGAGCACAATCTGTTCGAAATGTCATTACCCAAGTTTCTGTGGTTCTGTAGGAGTCCAACTTCAGTATGGCATCTTTGTCTAAGCTGCAAAGCAACCTCCTGCCCTAAGAGGTCTGATCAATGAGTTCATCTGCACAAAGCCAGTAAACTAACAATTACTAAGTTCAGTTTCCTGGTAAAGTGGGCTGAACTTTGTCATAAATGGTACTGTCACTTCCTCTTATTCCAGGAAGATAATTGCTTGCCTTGAAAGTGTGTATGTCAAAGGTTATGACTGTTACTGTAAAATGAGTGAGATTTCTTTCTTCTTTTGCAATCTTCTGTGATAAAGCACATTACATTTTGACTTAACATTTATTTAATAATGAATGTTTTCTGTTTCTACCACCTTTGCAGAGAAGTTTTCTGGGATGGGAGATTTTGTTTCTATTTATTTATTATTTATATTTGAGACAGACTCTAACTAGGTAGCCCATGTTGTCCTCAAACTCACAATCCTCCTTTCTCAGGCTCCCATATGCTGGGATGACAGGTGCGCACCTGAGTTCATTTCCAATTATACTTCCCTAGTACAGACAGGGGCAACCAACAGAGAACAGATGGGAGAACCGGAATTACCAGTGTGAGGAAGCAGAAGAGCGTTTCAGTCACATGAAAAGCAGCAGAAACTTCAGAAAGGATTTCAAGAGAGGTGCATGGCAAAGCTGGGTCCTGAAGAGCCTCTTAAGTTATATTAAGCCATCTGGGGTTTATCCTACAGGAAACTGAACAAGTGAGGTGGAATCACCATAGGATTTTTTTCTTTGAGAATCATTACTCTTTTAATGTGTTAAAAAGTATCTTTTAATGTGTTAAAAAGTATCCACGGGTATGAAGAAACTGTGTTATGTGGAAGATGCACTTGACAAGATAACAGTCCCCATAGTAACAATGATAACCTAGAATGAATACTTCCTTGGTTACCTCTGCTCTGGCATTCTTTTACGATGGTCACATGTACTACCGCTAATTTTCACAAGTCTCTTAGTTTCTGCCCCACTCTGCTCCCTTATGCCATAGTTTGAATTAGAATGATAGAAAAATTGAGAGGCTTAGGCAGATTGAGTCAAGAATTATTTAGAAAGTAAAACAGACAGTGTGAGGATTAAGTGGGTTTTAGGGAATGATCAAGAAGACGATATAAAGAATGTCACTCAAGTTGGGTATGATCTCTGTGAGGCCATACTGGTCTACATAGTGAGTTACAGGCCAGTTGAGGTTATACAGAGACCCTGTCTCAAACAAGCAAACAAGAAAATAAACAAAGAATGTTACCTAGTTTCCTGTAAATACAAGTGAGTCATTCACAGATACAGAAAACCAAAGCAGGAGGATTTTCAGAAGAATCTGGAGGACTACAGCATGGAGGCACCTGAAATGCCCAAGGAGGTAACTGTTAAGTAGCTCAGTCTGTAGCTCATAGAAAATGGATCTGAGCATATAGATAGCAATGGAGCTGTGGGAGCAGACCAGGACAACCAACAGAACATCAATGAGATAAAGCCTAGCACGTCCCAGAAAACAGCAAGTAAAAGACAGCAAGTGGCACAGGACATCACGAAGGCATATCCAGAGTGGAACAGGCAAAATGTTAGAAAAGTGTGGTATTTGCAAAGCTCAGCCAAAACAATATCCTTGAGAAGGTCAATGGTATTAAAAGTATTCTAGAATTTTCCAGTCTCAGAACACAGAAAGTGTTGGGCTACTGCTGTATCTCAGTTGGTAAAGTGTGACCCAGGGTGAGTAAAGTCCTGGGTTTGATTGCCAAAATCTCATAAGACCAGAAGTGGTGGCACAAGCCTGGAATCACAGCACACAGGAAGTGAGGGCAGGAGGATCAAGATGATCCTCAGCTACATAGCAAGTTTAAGCCCTGCCTTAGTTACATGAAACCCTATCTCAAAAAATAAAGACAAATTCATAAATAAAAAACAAAGAAAGAGCCAAGGGAGAAAACCAATTACTTGTCCTGGTCAGCTATGCAGCCTACAAACCACGTCAATGGGCAGCCCAGAGAATTACCTCTACTAGTGCGGTAGTGGCACTGTTGTCTTGGGTTAATCAAAAGCTGTCTAATTGGACCCAAGGCTCATTCGGTGGAGGGAACTCATGTGTGTTATTGTAAACAGCCCAGTACACATGATTGGAGAAGTCATAGACCCTAGAGAAGAACCTATAGTAATTTCTTACTGTATTATAAATATTATCCTTGTATTTGCAGACAAGTGTGGCTCTCACCACCTATCAAAGAAGCTCCTCTTTGCAATACATGGATTCTTTGCAGAGTTCCATAACTAATCAAACACAGAGAGTAAGTGTCTGTGAGGTCCCCAGCCCTAGGTGGCATAACTATAATGCGACCTCTACACTTAAGACTCAGGGAACACTGTAGGAAAGGGGGTGGGGAAACTGGTAAGCACCAGAGAGACAAGACGCCTGCTGCTAGTTAATGCATTCTGGACATGAGGGGAAGCTGCACCAGTGAACCCCCCAGTGTGGTAGTCTAATAAGATCTTCACAATGACAAAGCAAGTTGACATGTGGATGGAGGAAAATTTCACAGGGCCCCCCTCAAGAACACTGGATGCTGAGGGAGGGACAATCAGTTTTCTTCAGGGAATAGCTCTTTGAAAAGTTATCTAATTCCAGTGGGCAGCCCTAAACACAGATATACACCAGCACCACTAAAAGGATTCAGGACATTATACACAACTATATATATATATTTATAGATGTATGAATATGTAAAAATAATAATCCAAGAAGAGGATGAGAAACTGAGAGGGAGTGGGGGACATGGGATGAGTTTGAGGGAGACTAGGAGGGGCCGAAATACTGGAAGTACAATACTTCTGTATGAAATTCTCAAAAAAATAACATAAAATAAAATTACTTAAATTAGGGCTGGAGAAACGGCTCACCGGTTAAGAACACTGGCTATTCTTGCAGAGGACCTAGGTTCGATTCCCAGCACCCATATGGCTGCTAACAACCATCCATAACTCTGGTTCCAGGGGATCTAATGTCCTCTTCTGGCCTCCGTGGGCATTGCACAGAATGGATGTACTCACACACATGTAGACAATACATTCACACATATAAATAAAAATAATAAATAAAATAAAACACTTAAATTAAAAAAAATCTGTTACGGGGGCTGGAGAGATGGCCTAGCGGTTAAGAGCACTGACTGCTCTTGCAGAGGACCCGGGTTCAATCCCCAGCACCCACATGGCGGCTGAGAACCGTCTGTAACTCCAATTCCAGGAGAACTCCAGTTCCAGGGGAATCCGACACCCTCTTCTGACCTCCGCGGCATTGCACGACACGGGTGCACAGACCTACATGCAGACAGTACATCATACACATACAAAAATAAATTAAAAAATTTAAAAAAAATCTTAAAAAAAATCTGTTACAAAGTAAAAAAAAAAAAAAAAACTAAACAAAACCACCACCCCCAAACCAACCAACCAAACAAACAAAAACAGCAACAAAGAAAGAAAGTGTTCCTCCTGACAAACCATCCAGCAGCCAGAACATAAGCCTATCTTTTCTTCATGGACGTGTGCCCTGGAAATACTTCCAGCTAACTTTTTTCATTTTTGATTTGAATGTTTAGACTACTACATTTGCCCTATTGCTACGCCATCCATAATGCTCTCCTCTGTGAAGCCGAGCTGAGCAAGTAACAGGGCCAGTACAGATTCTCACAGCTTCAGGAAGAAGACTGGTGCCAACTAAGCTTTGTCTCTCCAGTATCAAGACACCCACCTTCATATTCCCACCCCCCCAACCCTTTGCAGATCTCAAGGATGACATTGCTTGCTCTGTAGCTTTCCGAATTTTCGACCCGTGGCTTCCTGTTAGCATCGTTATAAGCCATCAGGTTAGTCAACACTTTCCTTTGCAGGCAGCTTTAGGGTGCGTTAAAGAGTTTGCAGAGGAATTTTGTTGTATTTTCTTTCTTTTTCAAAACAGACCTGCTAATGAGATTTTTGCCTGATTTGGATAGGTAGTGTGGAACTCACTATTTATGTTTAAAGATTTTAGAAAATAACTAAATAACATTTTCATTATGTGCATCTGGGAAACTTCCCTTCATTTTGTCCTGTGACATTTAAAGATGGCTTTAGGCTTTTCTCCTCTCTCGCTCTTTACTTATGCTCCTGTAATCTTTCTCTACTTCTGACTTCCCTGCTATTGGCTGGGAACAGGCTTACAATGTGATTTTCCACTTAGTTTTTAATGGAATGGAATTTTTAAAAAGCTTTCTATCTTCTCTCTTCATGTGGGTCATGAAGAAGACTTTCTCCATCAAAGAAGGCCAGGAAAGTTTTCCAGAATACACCAAGGAATGGTTAGGGTCTGAAATTAAGGTGAACAAGCCACTCCTGAATCAGAAGGCCAGTCCTGAAAGAACCAAGTACATCACAAGCTAATAATGACTCCTTAAGGTCTTGGAAATGCTCCATAATGCCTTCCCAGTCTGTTTGTACTAAGTGTGAACAGAAATGACCTCGTGTTGGTTATAATCCAGCATGGGTTTCTGCCAAGCCTGCTGTAAGTCTTGAGATAGGCAATTAGAGCTGAGATAAGATGTGAGATAACAAACGCTTTTGCTCTTGATACAGTGTCAGATAGCATTTTTCTCTTAATTTGATAATTTTTAATATAGCTGAATTTGTCTCCACTCAGTCCTGAATATCCATATTCCTAGTTTTGCTGTTGATTTGCAGAACATCTGGCAAAGTCCATGAACATTGTTTGATCTACTTTGAGATATTGGTAGCCTACACTCTTGTCCAGGACAGTGGGGTGCTCTAAGCTTTGGGAAAGAGAAAATTTTTCTTAGAAACTCTCTTTCCACCATAGAGCAATGTCCTAGCCAGGGCAATTTTTGTAGCAGGGCAGGGAGATACTACTTCCATATAAAAACTGAAAAACATTCCTTTGTTAGCTAGACAAGCATAAGCACTGCCCAGTGGGGAGGTGGGGTCAAGTTGGTGGGAGGAAGAGGAAAAGCTTCTGAGTGATAAGTGTTCTGAGGAGAGGTTGCTGGATGTGTGGGATGCTCATTCTTCCACAGGTGGGTGGAGAGTATGGAGCATAGATTTCCTGAGCAATCTGCACATGCCATGCACAGGGCTGCACAGCTTTACACAGTGACCCAGATAATCTAATTGAAGAGCTGGTACTGTTACATGATTTTGCTTATGAGTAAACTTAAATTCTGAAAGACCGTATGATTTTTCCAAGAGATACTCAGCAAAGGAGAGAAACAAAATTGAAGTATAAATGTATCTGACATCATAATCCACTCACCTTCCAGGTGTCCTGTATTAGCAGATGCTCCTTGCTCTGGTACTGTAGGGAAAGGAAGATTACTCTGGGCTCCCCTGTGTTTTCATTCCACACACGCAGTGTAGAGGGAGCTGACCCTGCTTCTGCCCTTCAGAGGTGAACACATAACCCAGACCTTGCCATAGAATTATAGTGATCCCTTGGGCAGCATGATTGGATAAGAGTCAGGTTGAAGAAACAAATCAATCCAATGAATGTCGGCTCCCAGAGCTGAGAAAAGCTACCTTCTTTCTCGTGGGGTAACTAAGACAAAGGAGTGTAAGCAGGAGCGGCCACTGGGTGTAGTTGCCCCCAAATGGGAAGTCTCTCTGAGGAAAGCACAGAAGAGGATTTCTGACATCAATCCCCTGAGCATCTCTCCTGCTGTGCCTGAGGCTAAACCTTCTCTTGCAGTTTTTATTAATAGCAATGGGTTTTCAGCTTAAGACAATTTGCTAAATTTTCCATTATTCGCAGCTGAAAGGATTCTGACCACTGTGCCCTGGCAGAGGGAATTTTTAAAAGGCTCTTTCATTGTCCTAGAGCTATGGGGCTTTCAATATGTAGCTCTGAAAAAATGAAATAGCTGCTGAGGGCAACATTACTTTTAAGTAATGCAGTGAAAGGTCTCCACGCAATTGGTGGCTTAACATAATACACCTTATGTTACAGTTGTGCAGTGAAGAAGATTTGACATAGGTGTCGTGGAGTCAAAATCAAAGTGGTGGTAGGGGTGCAAGCCCTGGCAAGCCCTGGCCTTTTCCACTTTGTAAAGGTGGCCCACATGCTTGCCCTGTGCTTCCCTTCTTCTATTTTCATCTTCCCTCATCATGGGTCTTTTTCTGATCCTCTCCATCACATGTAAACACCTCTGCAATTCTGCTGGACATGCCTAGATTTCCCAGGACACTGTCCCTATTGTAAGGTTACCTAAATAACCATTTTAATTTCATATGCAACCTCAGTTTCCCAGGTGCAATGTCACAAATTTGGGGGTCCTGGGCATTAAAATGTGGAGAATATGTTATATGGCATTATCTGTCTACTATAGATTCTTCTTCATTTTCCACCATTCTTTGTAATTCTCTCTACTATAGGTATACTCTCCACTTCCCACCATGCTTTGCTATTCTGTTTACTATATGTACGCTTTCCATTGTCCACAATGCTTTGCTATCATGTCTACTATATGTCATTCTCCATTTCCCATCATGCTTTGTTTTGTAAATATCTGTTTACTTATCTGGTTCTCCAAAAGATTATCAGCATCTCTTCTCAGTTTACATTGAATGCAAACTATGGACTCATGAGAATTATAATTTATTTTATTTTCTTTTTTTAAATTAATTTTTATTTATTTCTGTATGTGTATGAATGTACTGTCTGCATGCAAGTCTGTGCACCCGTGTCGTGCAATGCCGCGGAGGTCAGAAGAGGGTCTCGGATTCCCCTGGAACTGGAGTTCTCCTGGAATTGGAGTTTCAGACGGTTCTCTGCCGCCATGTGGGTGCTGGGGATTGAACCCGGGTCCTCTGTAAGAGCAGTTGGCGCTCTTAACCGCTAGGCCACCTCTCCAGCCCCGAGAATTATAATTTATTTTTAAAAATATTTAATTTATTATTTTTATTTTATGTGTATGAGTGTATTGCCTGCATATATGTAACTATAACTCTGTCATGAAATGCCTACAGAAGTCAAAAGAGGGTCTCAGATTCCCTGGAATGGGAGTAGATGGCTGTTAGCTGCCATGTGGGTACTCGGAATTGAACCAGGATCTTCTGCAAGAGTAGCTAGTGCTTTTAAACACTGAGCCATCTCTCCAGCCCCAAGAATTATAATTTCTGCAAAAGAGTAGAGAATGTACAATTAGGCAGGGGACAGAAAGGGTTTTCAGGAAAGTGACTGATTTCGTTATTACGCTATCCTTGTTATCTAGTGCTCTACAGGCTTTTTAAAAAATAATAGAGGGTAAATGAATTGTCAGACGTAAGATTTGAGCTTGTCTTTGTATGATGGGCTCTACTTAAGGCTTAGAATTTTAAATGAACCTGGAGTTCAGTGAGGAGTCACTGAAAGCAATGCTGTTGAAAGCTCAAAGCATAGGAGATGGGTCTTGTGAAGGGCAGCCATGCTGGTTACAGCTACTGTGGGAAAGCAGCCTGTGGAGCAGAGGTTTACAGACAGTGAGCAATTCTCTATGCCATTGCATACCCTATGTGATATCACCTACCATAACCCCATTGTTGATTTCATACAGCCCCACTAATATCATCAGTGTGTTGATAACCCTCAAGCGTACACACTGGGGACAACTTCTTGAAGCGACAATTTCACATGCCAAGTGCCTGATTGATGTTACCATGGAACCATCTGAGAAAACAACCTTCGGAATGGACTTTGATTTTATTAAGTTCTTTTTTATTGACATTTTATATATTTCATACATCATTTTTCAATCCAATTTGGATACATTCCTCTCCCTGCCCCTCTGCAGAATGGACTTTGAATGTCCAAAATGAAATGCCCGAGTTTCATGCCTCCTTTCCACTTTCTCCCCAGTCTTCCACATCTCAACAAATGGAGATTCCAGTCTTTTTCTTTCATGTCTGACATTTAACTCAACAGGAAATCTGGCTTGCTACACTTTTAAAGTATTCCTCAGGTCCAACAATTTCATATCTTTATTGCAAATTCAGTCCATGCCAACCAGGATTGCTATCATGGCTCCCCAAGTGGTGGCTCTCATCTCACCAATGCCCCTTTGTCTCAGTAAAGTAGCTTGAGTAATCCTTTAGAGACTCTAATTGTACCTCCATTCAAATCTTCAGTGGCTGTGTGTCTCACTCAGATTAAAAGTTAATATCCTCACAAGTCTCTGTAAGTCCCTGCGCCATCAAGTTGGCTCCCCCTCTAGTCGTCAGCGTGCTGCCCAATCCCGTGTTGTGACATTTGCGTGCTTCGCTAAGGCTGTGCTGTCATCATGACCGCTCCTTGAACACACCAAGCCAACATCTGCTTCAGGACTTTGGTATTGTATTGTTCTCTGTCAAAGACTCTTTATAGAGAGAATAGACTGCTGTTTTATTAAGTGTACTTGTGGCTGACTTACATCCTCATTCATTTCCTTCAAGTCTCTTTTAAAATACCATCTTTCCTGAAGGGCTTTCTATCACCACCCATTAAAAAAAATACTCCCCTTCCCCTTCTTTTTCTCCACTGCGTCTATCACCATCAGATGTACTGTACACTTATTTTTTCTGTATCCTCTTCACCAAAAATGTAAGCTCTAAAATAATAATAACAAGGCCAATTTTTTTGCAGTTTATACTCAGGCCTTGGACAGAACTCAGCATGTAGAAAGACTCAGTGAATCTTTCCTGTGTGAGTAAACAATGGAAAACAGGTGAGAAAGATCCAGGTAGTATTGAGCTAGGGAGGGGTGAGGTGGAAATAGACTGTAGGCCATGGAATCAATCAGAGTCTGAGACAGAACTCTGGACTGTGGACCGAGGAGTAAGAGAAAGGAGAGATTAAAAGGAGTGTGAGAATGCCAACCTCTCAGATGTGTTAGAATGAATGCTGGAAAAGAAGGGAAGGAAGAGTCAAGGGCCAACAATTTTCAGATAGGAAAATTCCATATGTCTGCAAAATATCTAGTTGGATGCCTTCCCGCAGGAAAGTGGAGAGGCTGTGCCTGTGCCTGGCTCTCCGCAGGGCTTCTTGCTGGAGCATGTAGAGTTAAACCTGTTGGGTGACGAGCAGTGTCTCATAATTACTCGAACTTTGGTTAGCACCAAGGTGGCTCTGGTATTCCGCTTAGTTTGGAAAGTAATCAGATAGTGTGTCCTGCTTGAGAAGCAGCATGTTTGGAGCTTGGCATGCTGAGAGAGATCACCATGATGGAAGGTTCTAGCAAAGTAGGGTAAACAGACAAGCCAGCAAAGAAGAGTGATAATGTGCATTTATCTGTTTGCTTTTTGTGTTATCATGAGTGTTTGAGATTTAGTGGGATATACGAAGACAGGAAAATATTTTCTAAAGCAGGCTATAGAATGCACATTTCATGGATGGAGTTGCTGGGAAGGTCTATGTTTACTGAGAACTTGGCTTTTAGCCATCCTGACTGCTCGAGAATGTGCTACTTCATAAATCTTGCTTCACCACCCAATCCTCCCATCTTACCCAGTTGAGATTTCATGCGATTTGACATAAGCAGTCTCTCTAGTTAAATATTAGCAGAGTCCTGTTTTTCCCATTACTCAGTGAAGATTAGTTGCCTCCTCCAGAGGGCTGGATGATGGGAGTAGAAAACCTTCCATCCTTTCCTGAGCAGTGACAGCATGACCCAGAGGTGAAGTTTTGGTGACTGAATGGAAGGAGCTGACTCTACGTCAGAGCAGATCCTCAGATGCTGCAGAGGATAAGTCACAGAAGCAGAGCCCCACTGACCACGCATGAACCCTGATGGAATCAGGGCCTTCCAGGGCAGCTGAGCCCCCACGGGTCACTGGCTGACTCCCCTCATGCCCATTCCTTACAGTTACACTTTTGAAAGTGGTGGTGGTCTACATCTAGCTTGACACTTCTCAGACTGCACCGAGGAATCCGAACTACTCTTGTACTTAACACACACTTTGATCTGTCCCCCTAATAAAATGTGTCAAGTAATCTTGATAACTCTGATTTTCTTTGCAGGCTATCTCCTTTCTGAGCCATTTTTTTTGTGTGTGTGTAATGCATGTATATATTTTCTTTATTTTAAGATAATTTGTTAGAATATGTTAATCCACAGAAGATACAGAATCAAAACATTACTTCATGGGACTGGAGAGATGGCTCAGTGGTTAAGAGTACTGTCTGCTCTTGCAGAGGACCTGTGTTCGATTCTCAGCACTCACTTGGCGACTAACAACTGTCCTCTTCTGATCTCGATGGGCTTGGTACAACGTGGGTGTGCTTATATACATATAGGCAAAACATTCATACACATAAAAATAAATTAAGTATTTTTAATTAAAAAATACTTCACAGGACTTCATTTGAAATCAAGCTTTTGATCAACTAGCAAAATTTCTTTTTTTTAATTTTATTTATTTATGTGTATGAATGTACTGTCTGCATGTAGGTTTGTGCACCCGTGGAGGTCAGAAGAGGGTGTCGAATTCCCCTGGAACTGGAGTTAGACGGTTCTCAGCTGCCATGTGGGTGCTGGGGATCGAACCCAGGTCCTCTGCAAGAGCAGTCGGTGCTGAGCCATTTTTTTTGAACAAGTGTTTTATCTTCCCAGGATGGTATGGCTAACTCCGTAGTGGACATCTTATGACAGTTAAATATTAACCCACTTTTCTGTTTTTCATTTTATATGGGAAACTATATTACTTCGTTTTTGCCACCTGAAATGGCAGCATGGCATCTACAGACATCTTGCGTACACTTCTATTGTGGTATAAAGCTAGACAGTCCCTTAATGCCAGCTTTCTGACTCCATGACTTCTCTGGGACATAAAGCTATGTCAAAGCAGGAAAACTGTGGTTTTCTGAGTCAGGCCTGTGACCATGTCTCTTTTGAAGCCTTGCTTTCTATCAAACCATCACAATGACCTGGGCACCCAGCTCCATAGTTCCAAGTCTTACCCCTCTGCTTGCTGGAATTTTCCTACTTACACTGTTTCCTTTCAAAGGCATTCTTTTCCTCTCCCCTCCCCTCTGGTCCCGTAATGTTAACTTTTCAACTAGAAGAAATACAGGAAGAGCCACTAGCCTTACATAACGCAGCAGTAGTTCCTGAGACAAGGAAACACAAAGCCTGACAACTTGCTTGACCAAATAGGAGGTGGGAAAATACAGGGAGACTCCCTAAATAATGTCCCAAACAATTATGCAACACACACACACACACACACACACATACACACACACACACACACACACACACACACACACACACACACCCTCTGGATGCTACCAGCCTTACAGAGGCCATGCCTCCCACTTCTTATTTATAAAATGGCTGTCTTTAGGGTTGTTATAGGAAGTATCATAGCTCTTCGAAAGGAATGAGAAATGAGTAATTTACTCTCCTAACAAATATTTGCTTGTCTACATGATAGGCACTAAGGAAAAGGCTGTCTACTTGAATGGGATTGGCAGTCTACTGAGAACAGGGAGCATGAATGCAAAGAAAGCAGCAGCTAGGCCATGCAGAGTCAGGAAGGAGACCACTTCTGACAGGGGGGTAGCTTATTAAAGCTAAAGCATTAAAGACTGAAATGAAGTTTGTACCTCAGCAAGTAGAAAAAAGCCTAACATGGCAGAAGCCTGACTGTTAACAATGGGGGCATGAGGGGAGTGAGTTCACTGAGATTTGTAGAAGGAATAGTTCGTTGTTCGTAGTGTGTGTGTGTGTGTGTGTGTGTGTGTGTGTGTGTGGGTCCATGCATGTGTGTGTTTGTGGATGTCCAAAGTTGATGTGGGCATCTTCTTTAATCTCTCTCCCCTTTTATCTGTTGGGGTCGAGTCTCTTCCTGAACCCAGAGCTGGCCAATTCCAACTGGGTTAGCTTGCCAGTTTGCTCTGGGCGATCCCTATCTCTGCCTCCTGAGTGATGGGGTGACAGGAAGCCATCCTGTTTGCCTGCCTTTGTGTAAGTCTGGCAATCCTAACTGTGGTCTTGTGCTCTCCAAGCTAGTGATTTATTCACTGAACCAGTCCCTAGGCCCCCAAGTTACATCTTAAAAGATCATACTATCATATTTTTTAAAGAGATTTTATTTACTTTTATTTGTGTGTTTGTGTGTAGGCATGTGCCATGAGTACAGGTCCCTATGGAAGTCAGAGGGTGTCAGATCCCCAAGGAGTTACAGTTATGAGCTGCCTGACCTGGATAATGAGAAACAAATGCTTGTTCTCTCCAAAGGCAGTTCATGCTTTTAACCACTGGGATATCTCTTGTCCCCAGACTATGTAGAGCACCATGGGGTGGAATTAGGAAGATGGGTTCCAAAGACAATAATTTAGGAGAGTATGGGGCTTCCACTCTACAATTTTTTTTTTTTTACTCTGGAACAGAAAAAGTTATCTCAACCGGTTTCCTATAGCATCTGTGGTCATACATTAGAGTAAAGCAGCTGTGGTTTAAATGGACTGATCAGTGTAATCCTTTCTAAGCATCCAATTAATGTCTTTGTGTCATAACTATCTGCTACTCTTATGTGTCCAAGTCATAAGATAATAGGAATCAAGAGCTATTAATAGTCATTCAGTCCATTCCTTACTTTGACTTGGACATACATAGGCCCTTTGAGGCTGGATGACTGTGTACCTTAAAAATATTGTCAGGGGGTTAGAGTGATATCTCAGCTGGTAAAGTACTTGTCTTCTAAGCATAAAGACCTGAATTAGATTTTTTTAAGAGTCTACTACACACACACAAATTGCTTTTTAATACAATACACAAACTCTAAAGGAATCAGTTTAAATATCTGTATCATAACAAACGGGCGGCAGTTTCGACATCCAGGGTGGAGAGAATGCTGGAAGGAGACTGCAGCGGATCAGAATCCCCTGGCGGAAAGCAGGTCTTCACAGGGGAAGGGAGTCCAGGTGCAGCAGCTTCTCCAGTCCTCTCTCCCCCTCCAAGATCATGAGCAGCACTCCACTCAAGGGGAGGTGTGCAATCTGGTGCTCCTCAGGCAAGTCAAAACTCAAAATCTAGAGGATTGAAAGGAAAGAACTTTTCTCTTTCTGGATAGGCATCGTCAGAAGCAGGTCCAAAGCTTTTGGCTTTAACTGTCTTCTCAGTGATCTTTTTCACAGTGAAGGCTGGTTGTTTTTGCTTGAAGGGTCTCTTGGTCTTCAGTGGCTTTTCTGTAGCTCTGTTGACAGTTCCCAAAGCCTTTCTGCTAGTTTTAGGTAAGGCAGGTAGAGCATCAAATACTTTGCCAACTCTGGTGTTGAAACCTGGGATTTCCCATCTAAAGCTTTGACATTGGACCCCAGCTTCAGCCCATCCTTAGGAGACCACATAACAAAGTTGGGTGTGGTGATGTATGTTTATAATCCAAGAGCTGGGGAGATGGAAAGCAGCTGGACTGCTGGCCAGCCAGCCTAGCCTACTTGGTGAGCTAACAAGCTAATAAGAGGCCCTGTCTCAAAAAATCAAGATATTCTGCATCTGAAATGACAGCTGAGATTGTTTTCTGGCCTCCACATGCATATGCATACAGCACATATTACACATTAATCACATGAAACTACATCAGCAATGCTTCCACACAGACTAACATTGAACATTACACATACACATTCATATATTCACGTACACACCAATTTTGACAGCTTGACTGAGATATAATTCATATGCCAAATTCATTTATTTAAAGACAGAAGTCAATGCATTTGTGTAATTACACATGTGTATAATAGTTGTGGGTCAGTTCTTAAAGTTTCCTCACTTCCCCCAACCCTCATTCTTTTTACCAGTCTCTCCTTCTCCTCATTCTTCCTATCCCAAATGTAGATAAGCAATAACTTTTCTGTTTTCATGGATTTGCTTATTACCCATATTTTACATGAATTGAAAAATAAAGTATGTGGCCTTTTGTAGTTAGTCTTATTCACTCAGCATGGTATTTTCAAGGTTGATCTATATGGTTGCACTTGAAATGTCACTGTTAGAATGGACTCTGATTTGAGTGAGCCTCTACAAAGTCAGACTTCCAATCTTCTTCAATAAATACTGAGCAAACACACATGACCCAGTGGCTCTTTCACAAACAAATTTCTTCCTTCCTTCAAGGGACTGTGTAAACTGCTTTCAGAGGACATGTTGGGCAATTAATTCTTCTCTCTTAAGTTTCAAAGTTCAGCATGTCATTTTATGTTCCCAGCAGCTTCCTGTTTCTCTTTGCACTCAGCATTCAAGATTAACAGCAATTTTCTTTCCTGAAAACATTGCAAACATTTCACCTTCCTGGATTACAGGCCGGCATGGCTCATGGGTATTATCTGCACATCTGGACCCTTGTGAGGTAACAAGGTCCTCTCAAGGGCTCCCTTTAGATGTGGTAACATGTGGCTTAGATAATTCCAGATTTATGCTTATTAGAAAGCAATGTTCAGTCATTCTACCGAAGCTTCTGGATTCTGGTTTTCTAGCCTGGAAAAATTGCTGTTTGCTGTCTCCATGTGACTCTGTTCTGGGTATATGATTCTTCCCACATACCTGAGGCCAGAAACTGTCAATCTTGGCTTCACTCTATTGGGCCTTACCCCATCATCTCATCTTTTCCCCTAAAGTGTCAGAAGCAATGGAATTGAGAGAGACAAAAAAAGTGAATTAGTTCTAAGGAAGCACAAGGTTTAATCCTCCAAAAATAAAAAAAAAAATAAAGTAGAAACCTTAAAAGTAAAATAGTTGAGAGATGTATTATCTATGGTATAAGTCTTAGGAGTCGTTTAATACTTACTATTAGTAGAAAACTAATATTGGGTCCTCTGCTATGTCCTGTGGCCTGTTTAGCCTCAGGCTCCTAGGCCTGATATCATCTCAGGTATGGGCTCCATCTATGAAGCAGACCTTAAATCCAATTAGAAAGTGGTTGGTACTCCATACATATTGTGCCACTATGTCTGGTGGGCATATCTTGTCAGGCCAGTTGTTGTGTTTCACAGAATTCGTAGCCTGGTAAGGTTGATGATTATTTTTTTTTCTTTCGGTAGCATGCATAGAACCTTCCTAGCACTATGTAAGCTAGTCAGTAGAGATGAGGCCTCTGAGTCAGCACTGGCTTGCTTCCTCCTTGCTGAAGTATCTTCAGCAATAGGGTCTAACTGTGAAGTCCTGGTGGGCAACCAAGAGTAAGGGCAATGTTTGAAACCCAAAGCTGAGACCCCTGGTTCACGGCTTCAAGAGAGGGTCTCCATTCCTGGCACTGAGGTTTTGCTTCATTAGCCTATGATGTCTCGTAAGTGCAATGCCCCCCTGTTAAAACTCTTCCTTATACATCAGACGTGATTAATGTAGAAACCCACAACTGGCCAATGTGCAGAGAACAAGAGATTGAAGCAATTACCTGAATAGGACACCATACAAACCTCTGCATCCCTAAGGCTCAGGAATCACTGCAGAATAGAGGGCAGAAAGAGTGTAAGAGCCAGAGGAAGTAGATGACTACAAGAAAGTAGAAGTTTCCATACAGCTGGTGAGTTATTTATATGAATTCACAGCAATCATGACAGCATGCAACAAGTCTCATGCAAGCTCAAAACCTGATAAAATGCCAGCACAGATGTGGAGAAGTGGATAAAAGCTCCCAATCCTATGTAAGGAAGTATTGGCAAACAATGGCTGCTCATAGAACGAGAGTCAATCTCTTTCAAGGATGGGACTCTTAGTAGATTAACCAGTAGATGGACCCACACTGAAGGATATTTGGGGACACAAATTGGACTCTATAGGTAATATATATATATATATATATATATATATAATGTATATATATTAAATTGGGTAGGGGCAGAAAGGGGATGCATGGATGGGAGGGGATCTAAATACCAGTCAACTTGATGTATGAAATTGCAAAATATTCAATAAAAAAGAAACAAGAGATACTGAAAAATTAAAAATATTTTAAAATTAAAATAAAATTTGAAAATTTAGAAAGGTTTAAAGATAAACATGACAATCTATTTAGGAAATTTCCAATCTTTCTTCCTACCCTAAAGTATTTCCTTCCTCTACCTACTGGAGTATATGTGTACACAGACAGACACACAGACACAACAAACAGACAGAGAGAGAAAGAGGAGAGAGAGAGATAACTTACCAAAAAATATAGTCTGATAATACATGTTAGGTAAAGATTAAATCATTTTCCAAATAAGGCAAGAAAGAATCTGATCCTTTGTCTCTGGAACTCATGTTTGCAAGGTGTCAAACAACCTCGCACACTGCAAATGGGAGCAATCATGTTTCTTGACAGAAATCCCTCTGCACTTGTTTGCTCAGAGATGATGCATGTTATATCCTCGGTCCCAGCAATCAAAGCCCAGTGGTCGTCAGCTGTCATCTTGATGCACACTGGTCTTAGCTGAGACTGCAAACATCTGCCAGCCATCTTGCTTAGGCCACTTACTATATTTTCTTAATAAATGTCTATTGAATACTCATTAGTAATAGTTTTGTGATGAAGAGTAATAAAACAGATAATAACACTATATTCTCTGGCTTCCATTACATCATAGTCCTTTTTCCCTTTTTTATTTTAATTTATTTTTTTTTTTTTTATTATTTATTTTTTGTGTTGTGCGAATGCCTGAGAGGGCAAGGAAGAGGATGGGATCCCAGGAAGTGGAGTTACAGATAGCTTCTTGCTGTCATGTGGGTCCTTGGGAAAAGCAGCCAACGCCTTGAACAAAGCAGGGTAACTTGGTGAACTTTGTGACCCAATGTACATGGTCTTCACGGTTACTAAGGACTGGTTTGAACTTGGATGCTTTCAACAGTGGACTGAGTTTCTTTCATTTAAGAACCAACTCTGACTGCAAGATGTCTGGAGACCCAAGACTCAAGTAGGCAGTTCCCAACAGGCATAGTCAAGCATTAACAGAAAACTTCAGATGTCTTAGGAATGCCCCATGAGGACTGTAACTATTTTTTCATGCTTATACGTGGAAGAATTAGGTGGCTCAATGTAACATTCACTGGTATATCATAGTAATAAAAGGCCACTGAATGATATATAATTAATCTGTAATAACGAGATTACATTCACTCTGACACTTCAAATTTATTAGATCCCAAGAGAAAATCAGAAGTATTGATAATAGGGAAAAAAATTTCATGCTAGTATGTTAACAAAAGCACCATTATTGAACAGAAATTGAGAGGACTTACTATACTCTAAGTAGGCGAGTACAGAAATCAGACTACTAACTGGCAAGTGATAGAACTGACTCTGTGCAGCTTTGTCAGAAAGGGAATTTAATAAGGGATATTAGCAACTTCACAGAACAAGAGAGAGAAAACAGCATCAACTTGTACAGCTACACAGCTCCAACAATGTGTAGTGTAACAATCCCCACATGCCAGAGTGGGCAACAGAAGCCCCATCAGTGTCATCTTTGAAGTAGTGGTCTAAGTCAAAGGTCATCAAAATTATAGCGCATAACTTGTCTTTGAAAATACAGTTTTATTGGGACACAGCCATCTCCACTAATCTACATAATATCCGTGGTTTCTTTTGTAAACACTTATTTGGCTAACCTTTGGCTTTGATGTTTATTTCTCCAACTGCTTTAGTTTTAATGTAAAATGTCCAGTATAGGCTCCTATGTTTGACCTCGGTCCCTTGCTGGTAGTCTTGTTCAGAAAGATTGAGGAACCTTAGGAGGTGGCTTGCTGGACGAAGTGAGCCTGGAAATTTGATAGTCCAGCCCCACTTCCTGTATACTCTCTGCTTTCTGACCTTGGAAGCAATGTGACTGCCCAATTCACAGCCCTGTTCTAATGCCTTGGCTGCCATGTTGGGTGGTATCACTAAATCACGAGCCAGTATAAACCCTTCTTTCTTTAGGCTGGCTTTTCTTGTCAGGCATTTGATCATAGCAATGCGAAAAATAACTAGTACACTAAGTAAAAGGAATCCATCCCAAGAACCAAAATTAAAGCTACGTTGTAGCCCACTACATCAGCCACATTGAGTGTGTGTGTGTGTGTGTGTGTGTGTGTATGTGTTTTAAAACCTAGGCACACTCAGAAATGAATACAAGAATCTTCTCTGGAAAAATAAGCAAGTTCTGAAATGTAAAGATGAGAATGTACTCAACATTTCAGGAAACAAATATAAACATATTAAATAAACAGAAGATGAACATACCCTACAAAGAAAAAGTTACCAAAACAAATAGAACAAAGAGGTAGATGGAATTAACATCTCTGGAAGTTTAGGAAAACATTTTGCATCCAGAAAATGGGTTTATTATGCCACAAAATCAACTTTCAAGTATGCTATTTTAAAGAATTGTTCTAATAAGTAAGAAATGCACAAATCTAACAAATTTTCAGAGAGTGAAAAATCTCCAAGAAACCACCTTAAAATAGAGAAGAGGAAATTATGAAAAAAATATAAGCTTTATGAAGATTGAAATATAAGGCTCTACATCCATTTTAATAAGAAAGAAAAACGATGAGCTAAGGGTGGGGTCGGTGATAACCTAAAAGAGAAAATTATACATTAAATGGTCCACTGAGTGCTGAGTAGGATGGATGGAAGTCTCTTGCCTTGTATACTTGGTTAAGCTGTGAGAGAGAAACACTAGAAATCTCAAACTTCACAAGGAAAAATGTTTATAATTCTCTTAGGGCTGCAGCTGAAGTTAGCACACTGAAATCAGAGCCAACTTGGCACGAATTACCTCACCAACACCCTGAATCCCATGATGTAACAAACTAGATATGAGAAAAATCAATGATCATAGTTATAGATAAAAATGGTTTGAATTATGGGGCTGGAGAGATGGCCTAAGTGGTTAAGAGCGCCAACTGGCTCTTCAGAGGACCCGGGTTGATTCCAGCACCCACATCGGCAGCTGAGAACTTCTTGAACTCCAGTTCCGGGGGAATCCGCACACCTCTTCTGCCTCCCCTGATTGCATCGACACATGTGCA
Organism: Rhizomys pruinosus; assembly: GCA_009823505.1. Lineage (NCBI taxonomy): Eukaryota > Metazoa > Chordata > Mammalia > Rodentia > Spalacidae > Rhizomys > Rhizomys pruinosus. Next base: position 908,651 of record VZQC01013506.1, read on the forward strand.
CAGACCTGCATGCAGAACAGTACATTCATATACATAAATAGAAATAAAATTTTAAAACATTTTTGAATTATGAAAGAATACTCCATGAAAGTTTCTATTTGAAATAAAACTTGTATAGAAAAACAAGAACTTCTATAATTAAAGAATAGAAACTGTGAGAAAGTAGAGAAAGTACTCAAAAGTCTATACCACAGAGGGCAGCAGCTAGCTAACAAACTTTTCAAGAATAGAAAACAGTTGTGAAACCATTATGAATAAAGAATAAAAGTTTTTTCCCCTAATTTGGGTGATGAGGTTGGCATAATCCTTAGACCTATCCAAATCAGAAAATTCTAGCATGTGTACTGTTTGATATGAAGTGTCCCCTGAAAGGCTCGTGGTTTGAAAATTTGGCCAATGGGCAGCAGATCTAAATCACTAAGAGATAATCAGGCAATGAGGTTTTATCTATTCAATAATCACTTGATTGATCCACAATTTGATGGCATTAGTGGGAAGGATGGAAGTGTTCAGAGCTGGGGGGCCTGATAGAGGATATTATTTGGGGAGCTACACTTTACCCAGGCCCCTTCCTGTTTCTTTAGTTTCTGGCTACAGTGAAGGAAAAAAGACTCCTCTTATACACATTCCTTCCATGGTGATATTATGCTTTAACAGGCCTGTAGCAATCAAGCCAACTACAGACTGAAAGCACTGAGCCAATTACCCACAATACACAGCAGGGGATGGAGAGATTGCTCAGCAGTTAAAGAGCATGGACTGCTCTTGCAGAGGATTGGGGTTCAATTCAGCACCCACATGGCAGATAACAAATAGTCTGTACCTTCCAGTTCCAGGGGATTCATGCCCACTTCTGACTTCTCAGGATTGTACAACAATGGTGCATTTACATACATTCAGGCTATATAGCCCATACACCCAACAAATTTTTAAAAATAAATAAATAAATAAATAAATAAAATACTAAAAAACCCGAATACATGAGAAAACAGACATGGGAATGATGCTTTTATGCAAAGATGCCAATTTTCTGAAGACATGCATAAATCAATCCCCAGGATATATGAGATGAATAACTCCATTTCCCCATCGTTAGTAGTTCACCATTTCATTTTTCATCCATTCACTAATTTGTTAGATGTTTGACGTTTTTAAGACATCAAAAATTTCTTTGCTAGCTTTTCAACTATCTTTTACAGAAGGGTTGGTCCAAGTTAGCCAGTTGACAATTCCTGGACTTGAAGATTCTGAAAACTTCACTTCTTGGGGAAAATATGTGCTCTATTTTCAGTCAAAGACAAATTCTAAACAAAACATTAGAAGAAAAAGTAATTTCATGCAGCATTTTTATCCTCACCAAAGGCAGTGCTGAAGATGGGAGGAGGCGTTTCCCTAATCAAACACAGAACCACTAAAGATGAGAAAAAAATTCATAAGCTTCCAGCACACTTACATTTAACTTAAATTGAAGTTAAAATGAAATCAATAATAAACTTAACAGTTACAAATTTAAACCCATATAACTAAAGATGTAATAATGTTGAGAAAAGAGACAGTTTTAGAGAATATATTTGATATGCTTGCATAATATATATGCTTATATAACAATTATATGTACAAATATGAAGGAAAGACATAAATCATTAAGAAGATAGAAAGGAACACATGCTGTTAAATAAGCTTGTTAGTTAGCAAATTTCAAACAGAAATTGCAGATAAATATTGTTAAGAACATAACCCACTTCACTAGCAATGATTTCAAAATATAGATAGATTAGCTTGGCTTATGCTGATGGCAATAGCAAGCGGTGTCTGTGCCTTCAGCCAGTATTTTACCTCTATTTCTCCTTAAAGATATTATCTGCATGTTATGCAGATGATTATTTGAAAGTTGTCAGTGCCTCTCAGTAGACAAGTAGCCAAATACATATCCAAATGGTAAACTTTACCACAACAGATAGTTGAGTTATTGGGATTACATGCTTCAAGGCTATAATCAGCTGTGATGGGCGATATCAAGTAAATGATCAAAGCATAATGGACTTTCCTAAACTTAAATCAAAAACTTTCCATAGAGGGGGCTGGAGAGATAGCCTAGTGTTAAGAACCCTGATTGCTCTTTGCAGAGGACCCTGGTTTGATCCCCGCAGCACCCACATGGCAGCTGAAGGACTGTCTTTACCTCCAGTCCTTAGAGAATCGCGATTGCTCTCTTCTGACCTCCGCAGCACTTCAATACCATAAATAAATAATAAAATAAAAATTAAAAAAAAACTTTTCAAATGATATCTGTATGTGTATGTTTATAATCGTTAAAAAAAGGAACTAGAAATATATATATATATAATATATATATATATATATATATATATATATATATAGGTTTTCATATAAGATGCAGAGTAGAAGTTTCTCTTTTGTCAAACCTAGGGAAAAAGAAAAATCAAGATTAAAAAGCATATAATCCTTTCTCAGGGAGAAAGAACTTAATAAAAAGAGAAATAAACCTAGGTGAGGCTTTCCCCATCATGAAACATCCAGGGGTGTCGAGTGGGCCTCATTCTGGGCTGGAGACAGGTGCAGCTGCCAGGGAGGTATCTTCCCATTATCGACATTAGTGCCACATAGCAGGAAGCTGGAGACTGACTGAGTTGCTGAGATGTGACTAGGGGCCAGATATACCTTGGGCTGAAAAACAGCAGGGGATGGAGGCAGACGATGTTGTAGGGTCTTGAAGTAGAAAATCTCCACCAATGTTCTGAATATAAAGCCAGAGAAGGAACTTCCATTACTGCTTAGGCTAGCAACAACACAGAAACCCAAGGAACCCAAGAAGTATGCTGAGAAGTATCTTTATGATGGCCATGAAGAAGTTTAGGCCAGGAAGTGTTCATCCAGCAACTAGTAACTGATGCAGTGGGCTTCTATGTCCCCTCAGAGTCTCAGTCACAGAAAGACACACTTGGGAAGTGTGGCCCCCGAAAGACCAGAGGTGATGGGCAGGTTGGCAGTCTCAGGCTCAGACTAATAAATTCTGCCAGAAAACTGGAGTCACCTGGTGTGGTTTGAATGAGAGTTCCCCCATAGGCTTTCAGTATTTAGAATTTTGTCTCAAGTTGGTGACACTGTTCTTGAGGTCTTAGAAGTTTTGTGGCCAATGCTGGAGGAAGTACTGATCATTGGGGGCAGGCTCAGTGTAGTTTTAACAAGCCTTGCGGTCCTTCCAGTCTCTCCCTCTCTTGCCAGTGCTTATTGCAAGAATGTGCACCTCGGCTTTCCTGCTCTGGCCACCATGCCTTCCCTCCCACGATGGACTGTGCTAATTCCCGCTGGAGCCATCAATTGTAAGCTCAATAAACTCTTTCCTTTTATAAGTTCCATATTGGTCATGGTGGTTAATCACAGCAACAGAAAAGTGGACTACTACACACACGGACATACCAGTTTACCTTATTTGAATTAATGAGCTTCCTGCTAGACTGTCACCTGCAGAGACTGCCACAAAAGATTGAGTTAGTGGGGTAGAATAAACTTCGTTCATGCCAACTAAGAACAGATACTGGCTGGGCGCTGTGGAATCCCAGCACTCCAGGAGGCTAAAGCAGGCTGGTCTTGTGAGTTCAAGGCCAGCCTGGTCTAGCTAAATGAGACTCAAATTAATAAAATTTGAGATGAAAAGGAGATGTTAGGACATACTGCAATTCAGTCCAGAAGGTCATTAGCCAATACCTTGAAAACATATTCTGCTAAATTGGAAAATCTTGAAAAAACAGATAAATTCCCAAACACATATGATCTAACCAAAAATTAAACAAGAATGAAAACAATGTAAACAAATGCACAGTAAATGCTAACCTATAAACAGAAAGGAAACAAATGTTGTCCCTTATTTTTATATAGCCAGAATATCCTGATAGCAAATCTGAAATAAACAGGAAACCCAGGACTAAAAAGAAGTTTCCACCTCACCCATTTCCTTAATGAACATAGTTTCAAGTAGTCTCAATAAAATACTTATGAACGCAAAATTCAATAATAACATTTAAGAAAATTGGTTTACCATGATGATTGATTTCTTCCAAGGATTCAAGCAATATTCAAAATATGCAAGCCAATAACTGTTTTACAACACATGAAGAGAAGGAAAGAAACAGCGTGATCATCTCCATAAATGCAGAAAAGACCCTTTGATAAAGCTCAAACATCTCTTCATGATAAAAGCTTTGAAGAATCTAGGAATATAATATGCATACATCAACCTAATAAAAGCTATACCCTAAAAATCTCTTACCAGCATTATAGTAAGCAGGAAAAACCTGAAAGTATTTCCTCTATCTTCAAGACTGAGACAATGATGCCCACTATCTTCCTTCATATTTAATATAGTGCTTGAATTCTTAGGCTTAAAAGTAGATAGAAGACATAAGAAAAAATAAAAAGGATACAAACAGGAAAAAGGAAGAACTCCAAATATCCCAATGTACAGATGACATGATCCTATAGTTAAAAGGCTGTGATGATCCAACAAGAGAACTCTTAGATCTGATGAACAGTTACACCAGCCAGCAGGATATAAAGCTATATCCAAGTATCAGAATATTTTCTGTATTTCAGTAACAAACTTTCTGAGAAAGAAATCAGGGAAACAATCCCATTCATGGTAGTCTAAAATTTTATAATGTTTTGGAATAAATATAACCAAGAAATTGAAAGATCTCAGGGCCAGAGAGATGCCTCAAGTGGTTAAGAGCAATTGGCTGCTCCTGCCAGAGGACCTGGGTTCAAATCCAGTACACATATGGCAACTAAACAACCATCTCTGATTCCAGTCCCAGGGAACCGACACCGCTTCTCTAGCTTTCTGTGGCCATCTGGCCTGACATGGGTGGATCTTACATAATGCTGGCATACTTTAAAATAAAAATAATAAATAAAATATTTTCCAGTTTTTTATTCTTTTTCAATTGATTTTTGTGTATTTAAGTAACATAACATCTAAATTGGTCTAAATCACCTGTACACCCCCTTCTCTCACTGGCCCTCCCACAGCCGCCCGCATTGGAGTTTCAATACATTATTTCATTTGTGTTAAAGCCTATTCTTCCAAATTAATGTCCCTGCCATTACTCAGTGCAAGTTCATCCACAGTCCCTAAGTTTAAGAAGACCAGCTCTTTCTCACCTAACAGTAATCAGCTGGCCAATATTTCCTCAGGTAAGATTGAGTTCTGCTGCCCATTTCCCCAGTTCTATGCTGGGATTCTATCTGCTTGAGCTTACATGGGTCTTTTCCATGCTGATACCATTACTATATGGTTCATACTGAGCAAGGTCTCAGGAGTTTGTAGGACTCTCTTTCCATATGGTCATGCATCACCTCCCTGGCTCTTACAATCTTTCTGGCCCATCTTCTACAATGGGTTGCCTGAACCCTGGGGGAGTGAATATGAATATACTAGACCTGGAAGTGGACCCACAATCTGCAGACTCCTAATCTCCACAGTTTGGTAATTTATGATCTATTGAGTTCCTGACCCTCTGTTGCATGAGGGAGCTTCTTTTTAATGAGGGCTAAGAGATTCATTAGTGTCCTCTTAGGGCCTCTTGTTGTATATTGCATAAGCCTTAAGTTTTGTAGAGGTTTAATTGTAGATGTGCTGCTTAGGCTTGGGCAGTTCACAGTCAATGTATGTGTGTGACTAGTTGTGGTTCTCTGTAATAGTCTACATCTGGTGCAAAAGAAGCTTCTTTGATGTGTGGGTGTCTGGGATATTTGTCTGTAAATTAAAATGCATAATTTGCATTTCGTAAGAATTAGATTAGTCTAGGTATGTGACAGCCTTGGGAATTTCTCTAAAGATCTAAGACCTCTCCATCCATCTGTATTCGGCTATGTTTATATAGCGTGTGTCCGTACCATTGAATGGGCTTTAAATTCAATTAGCACCAATTGTCCATGCTGTGGCAGAATTGGATGTGGATATTTGGTCTTAAATCCGGTGTTGGACAATCAATTGATCTCTCTTAGCAACTTGCATAGTGCTCTTCAAAACTATGAGAGCGAGCCTTCAGGGGAGGTCACTTCCTGGTCAGTTCCAAATCCATTGCTCCAAATTCGGTCTCCAAAGTGTGCCCTAACTTTAGCAACAGGGTCTTAGCCTTCAAAGTTCTGGGTGGCATCAGGCTGTGGCAATAGCTTATAGTTTGGGGAGTCTCTGTGGGACTGCCCTTGCCAACAACTCAAAAGAAGGCTTCTCCTGTTTGTGACAATTTCTTGTTATATAGCCCTCAGCTACACATGGACTCATGTAGAGATAGTGTATGTGTAGCGTGTCATTAGATTATTAGACTAACATGATTCCCTTGTTTTGTTTTGTTTTGTTTCTGTCTTTTTGAGACAGGGTCTCCCTTTTAGTTCCAGCTGGCCGAAACTTGTGCTATCGACCTAGGCTGGCCTTGAACTCACAGAGATCCACACCCTTCTGCTCCAATGCTTGGATTGAAAGGCATGAGCCACCAACACACCAAGACCAACCTCACTGCAGGGTTTTAACACTACTGCTAGGCAATTGTTTTTCTCTCCTCTCTCCTTCTCCCTGTTTAACCGTCCCTCCCATGTCTTCCTCATTTAAAATGTCCCCATTTCTCCATATTTCTCTTGATACCAGTCTCCTATGGCCCCACCTCTCTTGAGAACCTTCTTTTCCTTTGTCCCCAAGTTTCCTCCTGTAACCCTTCCTCTCCCCTCATNTAATTTACTCTCCTAACAAATATTTGCTTGTCTACATGATAGGCACTAAGGAAAAGGCTGTCTACTTGAATGGGATTGGCAGTCTACTGAGAACAGGGAGCATGAATGCAAAGAAAGCAGCAGCTAGTCCATGCAGAGTCAGGAAGGAGACCACTTCTGACAGGGGGGTAGCTTATTAAAGCTAAAGCATTAAAGACTGAAATGAAGTTTGTACCTCAGCAAGTAGAAAAAAGCCTAACATGGCAGAAGCCTGACTGTTAACAATGGGGGCATGAGGGGAGTGAGTTCACTGAGATTTGTAGAAGGAATAGTTCGTGTGTGTGTGTGTGTGTGTGTGTGTGTGTGTATGTGTGTCCATGCATGTGTGTGTTTGTGGATGTCCAAAGTTGATGTGGGCATCTTCTTTAATCTCTCTCCCCTTTTATCTGTTGGGGTCGAGTCTCTTCCTGAACCCAGAGCTGGCCAATTCCAACTGGGTTAGCTTGCCAGTTTGCTCTGGCGATCCCTATCTCTGCCTCCTGAGTGATGGGGTGACAGGAAGCCATCCTGTTTGCCTGCCTTTGTGTAAGTCTGGCAATCCTAACTGTGGTCTTGTGCTCTCCAAGCTAGTGATTTATTCACTGAACCAGTCCCTAGGCCCCCAAGTTACATCTTAAAAGATCATACTATCATATTTTTAAAGAGATTTATTTTACTTTTATTTGTGTGTTTGTGTGTAGGCATGTGCACATGAGTACAGGTCCCTATGGAAGTCAGAGGTGTCAGATCCCCAAGGAGTTACAGTTATGAGCTGCCTGACCTGGATAATGAGAAACAAATGCTTGTTCTCTCCAAAGGCAGTTCATGCTTTTAACCACTGGGATATCTCTTGTCCCCAGACTATGTAGAGCACCATGGGGTGGAATTAGGAAGATGGGTTCCAAAGACAATAATTTAGGAGAGTATGGGGCTTCCACTCTACAATTTTTTTTTTTTACTCTGGACAGAAAAAGTTATCTCAACCGGTTTCCTATAGCATCTGTGGTCATACATTAGAGTAAAGCAGCTGTGGTTTAAATGGACTGATCAGTGTAATCCTTTCTAAGCATCCAATTAATGTCTTTGTGTCATAACTATCTGCTACTCTTATGTGTCCAAGTCATAAGATAATAGGAATCAAGAGCTATTAATAGTTCATTCAGTCCATTCCTTACTTTGACTTGGACATACATAGGCCCTTTGAGGCTGGATGACTGTGTACCTTAAAAATATTGTCAGGGGGTTAGAGTGATATCTCAGCTGGTAAAGTACTTGTCTTCTAAGCATAAAGACCTGAATTAGATTTTTTTAAGAGTCTACTACACACACACAAATTGCTTTATTAATACAATACACAAACTCTAAAGGAATCAGTTTAAATATCTGTATCATAACAAACGGGCGGCAGTTCGACATCCAGGGTGGAGAGAATGCTGGAAGGAGACTGCAGCAGATCAGAGTCCCATGGTGGAAAGCAGGTCTTCACAGGGGAAGGGAGTCCAGGTGCAGCAGCTTCTCCAGTCCTCTCTCCCCCTCCAAGATCATGAGCAGCACTCCACTCAAGGGGAGGTGTTCAATCTGGTGCTCCTCAGGCAAGTCAAAACTCAAAATCTAGAGGATTGAAAGGAAAGAACTTTTCTATTTCTGGATAGGCATCGTCAGAAGCAGGTCCAAAGCTTTTGGCTTTAACTGTCTTCTCAGTGATCTTTTTCACAGTGAAGGCTGGTTGTTTTTGCTTGAAGGGTCTCTTGGTCTTCAGTGGCTTTTCTGTAGCTCTGTTGACAGTTCCCAAAGCCTTTCTGCTAGTTTTAGGTAAGGCAGGTAGAGCATCAAATACTTTGCCAACTCATGGTGTTGAAACCTGGGATTTCCCATCTAAAGCTTTGACATTGGACCCCAGCTTCAGCCCATCCTTAGGAGACCACATAACAAAGTTGGGTGTGGTGATGTATGTTTATAATCCAAGAGCTGGGGAGATGGAAGCAGCTGGACTGCTGGCCAGCCAGCCTAGCCTACTTGGTGAGCTACAAGCTAATAAGAGGCCCTGTCTCAAAAAATCAAGACATTCTGCATCTGAAATGACAGCTGAGATTGTTTTCTGGCCTCCACATGCATATGACAGAGCTGTACAGGGGCTGCCACATGCATTATACACATCCGTAGATGCACATTCTCACACATATGTACACCTTCCTGCACATTCTCACACACATACACATTCATATATTCACGTACACACCAATTTTGACAGCTTGACTGAGATATAATTCATATGCCAAAAATTCATTTATTTAAAAGACAGAAGTCAATGCATTTGTGTAATTACACATGTGTATAATAGTTGTGGGTCAGTTCTTAAAGTTTCCTCACTTCCCCCAACCCTCATTCTTTTTACCAGTCTCTCCTTCTCCTCATTCTTCCTATCCCAAATGTAGATAAGCAATAACTTTTCTGTTTTCATGGATTTGCTTATTACCCATATTTTACATGAATTGAAAAATAAAGTATGTGGCCTTTTGTAGTTAGTCTTATTCACTCAGCATGGTATTTTCAAGGTTGATCTATATGGTTGCACTTGAAATGTCACTGTTAGAATGGACTCTGATTTGAGTGAGCCTCTACAAAGTCAGACTTCCAATCTTCTTCAATAAATACTGAGCAAACACACATGACCCAGTGGCTCTTTCACAAACAAATCTCTTCCTTCCTTCAAGGGACTGTGTAAACTGCTTTCAGAGGACATGTTGGGCAATTAATTCTTCTCTCTTAAGTTTCAAAGTTCAGCATGTCATTTTATGTTCCCAGCAGCTTCCTGTTTCTCTTTGCATTCAGCATTCAAGATTAACAGCAATTTTCTTTCCTGAAAACATTGCAAACATTTCACCTTCCTGGATTACAGGCCAGCATGGCTCATGGGTATTATCTGCACATCTGGACCTTTGTAAGGTAACAAGGTCCTCTCAAGGGCTCCCTTTAGATGTGGTAACATGTGGCTTAGATAATTCCAGATTTATGCTTATTAGAAAGCAATGTTCAGTCATTCTACCGAAGCTTCTGGATTCTGGTTTTCTAGCCTGGAAAAATTGCTGTTTGCTGTCTCCATGTGACTCTGTTCTGGGTATATGATTCTTCCCACATACCTGAGGCCAGAAACTGTCAATCTTGGCTTCACTCTATTGGGCCTTACCCCATCATCTCATCTTTTCCCCTAAAGTGTCAGAAGCAATGGAATTGAGAGAGACAAAAAAAGTGAATTAGTTCTAAGGAAGCACAAGGTTTAATCCTCCAAAAATAAAAAAAAAATAAAGTAGAAACCTTAAAAGTAAAATAGTTGAGAGATGTATTATCTATGGGTATAAGTCATTAGGAGTCAGTTTAATACTTTAACTATTCAGTAGAAAACTAATATTGGGTCCTCTGCTATGTCCTGTGGCCTGTTTAGCCTCAGGCTCCTAGGCCTGATATCAATCTCAGGTATGGGCTCCATCTATGAAGCAGACCTTAAATCCAATTAGAAAGTGGCTGGTTACTCCCATACTATTTGTGCCACTATTGCTCTGGTGGGCATATCTTGTCAGGCCAGTTGTTGTAGTTCACAAAATTCGTAGCCTGGTAAGGTTGATGATTATTTTTTCTTTCTGGTAGCATGCATAACAACTTCCTGCACTATGACAGCTAGTCAGTAGAGATGAGGCTCTGAAGTCAGCACTGGCTTGCTTCCTCCTTGCTGAAGTATCTTCAGCAATAGGGTCTAACTGTGAAGTCCTGGTGGGCAACCAAGAGTAAGGGCAATGTTTGAAACCCAAAGCTGAGACCCCTGGCTCACGGCTTCAAGAGAGGGTCTCCATTCCTGGCACTGAGGTTTTGCTTCATTAGCCTATGATGTCTCGTAAGTGCAATGCCCCCCTGTTAAAACTCTTCCTTATACATCAGACAGTGATTAATGTAGAAACCCACAACTGGCCAATGTGCAGAGAACAAGAGATTGTAGAGCAATTACCATTGAATAGGACATCCACATTCTGCCTCCTAAGGCTCAGGAATCACTGCAGAATAGAGGGCAGAAAGAGTGTAAGAGCCAGAGGAAGTAGATGACTACAAGAAAGTAGAAGTTTCCATACAGCTGGTGAGTTATTTATATGAATTCACAGCAATCATGACAGCATGCACAAGTCTCATGCAAGCTCAAACCTGATAAAATGCCAGCACAGATGTGGAGAAGTGGATAAAAGCTCCCAATCCTATGTAAGGAAGTATTGGCAAACAATGGCTGCTCATAGAACGAGAGTCAATCTCTTTCAAGGATGGGACTCTTAGTAGATTAACCAGTAGATGGACCCACACTGAAGGATATTTGGGGACACAAATTGGACTCTATAGGTAATATATATATATATATATATATATATGTATATATATTAAATTGGGTAGGGGCAGAAAGGGGATGCATGAATGGGAGAGGGGATCTAAATACCATCAACTTTGTATGTATGAAAATTGCAAATATTCAATTAAAAAAGAAACAAGAGATACTGAAAAAATTAAAATATTTTAAAAATTAAAATAAAATTTGAAAATTTAGAAAGGTTTAAAGATAAACATGACAATCTATTTAGGAAATTTCCAATCTTTCTTCCTACCCTAAAGTATTTCCTTCCTCTACCTACTGGAGTATATGTGTACACAGACAGACACACAGACACACACAGACAGAGAGAGAAAGAGAGAGAGAGAGATAACTTACCAAAAAATATAGTCTGATAATACATGTTAGGTAAAGATTAAATCATTTTCCAAATAAGGCAAGAAAGAATCTGATCCTTTGTCTCTGGAACTCATGTTTGCAAGGTGTCAAACAACCTCGCACACTGCAAATGGGAGCAATCATGTTTCTTGACAGAAATCCCTCTGCACTTGTTTGCTCAGAGATGATGCATGTTATATCCATCGGTCCCAGCAATCAAAGCCCAGTGGTCGTCAGCTGTCATCTTGATGCACACTGGTCTTAGCTGAGACTGCAAACATCTGCCAGCCATCTTGCTTAGGCCACTTACTATATTTTCTTAATAAATGTCTATTGAATACTCATTAGTAATAGTTTTGTGATGAAGAGTAATAAAACAGATAATAACACTATATTCTCTGGCTTCACATTAATCATAGTCTTTTCCCTTTTTTATTTTATTTTATGTACATGATTATTTTGTGTGCTTGTAAATGGAAGCATGCGTATGATGTCCACAGAGACAAGAAGAGGGCATCGGATACCCAGGAAGTGGAGTTACAGATAGCTTCTTGCTGTCATGTGGGTCCTTGGGAAAAGCAGCCAACGCCTTGAACAAAGCAGGGTAACTTGGTGAACTTTGTGACCCAATGTACATGGTCTTCACTGGTTACTAAGGACTGGTTTGAACTTGGATGCTTTCAACAGTGGACTGAGTTTCTTTCATTTAAGAACCAACTCTGACTGCAAGATGTCTGGAGACCCAAGACTCAAGTAGGCAGTTCCCAACAGGCATAGTCAAGCATTAACAGAAAACTTCAGATGTCTTAGGAATGCCCCATGAGGACTGTAACTATTTTTTCATGCTTATACGTGGAAGAATTAGGTGGCTCAATGTAACATTCACTGGTATATCATAGTAATAAAAGGCCACTGAATGATATATAATTAATCTGTAATAACGAGATTACATTCACTCTGACACTTCAAATTTATTAGATCCCAAGAGAAAATCAGAAGTATTGATAATAGGGAAAAAAATTTCATGCTAGTATGTTAACAAAAGCACCATTATTGAACAGAAATTGAGAGGACTTACTATACTCTAAGTAGGCGAGTACAGAAATCAGACTACTAACTGGCAAGTGATAGAACTGACTCTGTGCAGCTTTGTCAGAAAGGGAATTTAATAAGGGATATTAGCAACTTCACAGAACAAGAGAGAGAAAACAGCATCAACTTGTACAGCTACACAGCTCCAACAATGTGTAGTGTAACAATCCCCACATGCCAGAGTGGGCAACAGAAGCCCCATCAGTGTCATCTTTGAAGTAGTGGTCTAAGTCAAAGGTCATCAAAATTATAGCGCATAACTGTCTTTGAAAATAAAGTTTTATTGGGACACAGCCATCTCCACTAATCTACATAATATCCGTGGTTTCTTTTGTAAACACTTATTTGGCTAACCTTTGGCCTTGATGTTTATTTCTCCAACTGCTTTAGTTTTAATGTAAAATGTCCAGTATAGGCTCCTATGTTTGACCTCAGGTCCCTTGCTGGTAGTCTTGTTCAGAAAGATTGAGGAACCTTAGGAGGTGGCTTGCTGGACGAAGTGAGCCTGGAAATTTGATAGTCCAGCCCCACTTCCTGTATACTCTCTGCTTTCTGACCTTGGAAGCAATGTGACTGCCCAATTCACAGCCCTGTTCTAATGCCTTGGCTGCCATGTTGGGTGGTATCACTAAATCACGAGCCAGTATAAACCCTTCTTTCTTTAGGCTGCTTCTTGTCAGGCATTTGATCATAGCAATGCGAAAAATAACTAGTACACTAAGTAAAAGGAATCCATCCCAAGAACCAAAATTAAAGCTACGTTGTAGCCCACTAATCAGCACATTGAGTGTGTGTGTGTGTGTGTGTGTGTGTGTATGTGTTTTAAAACCTAGGCACACTCAGAAATGAATACAAGAATCTTCTCTGGAAAAATAAGCAAGTTCTGAAATGTAAAGATGAGAATGTTACTATACATTTCAAGGAAACAAAATATAAAATATTCAAATAAACAGAAGATGAAATACCCTACAAAGAAAAAGTTACCAAAACAAATAGAACAAAGAGGTAGATGGAATTAACATCTCTGGAAGTTTAGGAAAACATTTTGCATCCAGAAAATGGGTTTATTATGCCACAAAATCAACTTTCAAGTATGCTATTTTAAAGAATTGTTCTAATAAGTAAGAAATGCACAAATCTAACAAATTTTCAGAGAGTGAAAAATCTCCAAGAAACCACCTTAAAATGAGAAGAGGAAATTATGAAAATAAATATAAGCTTTATGAAGATTGAATATAAGGCTCTCACATCCATTTTAATAAGAAAGAAAAACGATGAGCTAAGGGTGGGGTCGGTGATAACCTAAAAGAGAAAATTATACATTAAATGGTCCACTGAGTGCTGAGTAGGATGGATGGAAGTCTCTTGCCTTGTATACTTGGTTAAGCTGTGAGAGAGAAACACTAGAAATCTCAAACTTCACAAGGAAAAATGTTTATAATTCTCTTAGGGCTGCAGCTGAAGTTAGCACACTGAAATCAGAGCCAACTTGGCACGAATTACCTCACCAACACCCTGAATCCCATGATGTAACAAACTAGATATGAGAAAAATAACACGATCATAGTTATAGATAAAATTTTTGAATTATGGGGGCTGGAGAGATGGCCTAGTGGTTAAGAGCGCCAACTGCTCTTTCAGAGGACCCGGGTTCGATTCCCAGCACCCACATCGCAGCTGAGAACTGTCTTTGACTCCAGTTCCGGGGGAATCCGACACCCTCTTCTTACCTCCCCTGCATTGCACGACACAGGTGCACAGACCTGCATGCAGACAGTACATTCATATACATAAAAGAAATAAATTTTAAAACATTTTTGAATTATGAAAGAATACTCCATGAAAGTTTCTATTTGAAATAAAACTTGTATAGAAAAACAAGAACTTCTATAATTAAAGAATAGAAACTGTGAGAAAGTAGAGAAAGTACTCAAAATTCTATACCACAGAGGGCAGCAGCTAGCTAACAAACTTTTCAAGAATAGAAAACAGTTGTGAAACCATTATGAATAAAGAATAAAAGTTTTTTCCCCTAATTTGGGAGATGAGGTTGGCATAATCCTTAGACCTATCCAAATCAGAAAATTCTAGCATGTGTACTGTTTGATAAGAAGTGTCCCCTGAAAGGCTCGTGGTTTGAAAATTTGGCCAATGGGCAGCAGATCTAAATCACTAAGAGATAATCAGGCAATGAGGTTTTATCTATTCAATAATCACTTGATTGATCCACAATTTGATGGCATTAGTGGGAAGGAAGGAAGTGTTCAGAGCTGGGGGGCCTGATAGAGGATATTATTTGGGGAGCTACACTTTACCCAGGCCCCTTCCTGTTTCTTTAGTTTCTGGCTACAGTGAAGGAAAAAAGACTCCTCTTATACACATTCCTTCCATGGTGATATTATGCTTTAACAGGCCTGTAGCAATCAAGCCAACTACAGACTGAAAGCACTGAGCCAATTACCCACAATACACAGCAGGGGATGGAGAGATTGCTCAGCAGTTAAGAGCATGGACTGCTCTTGCAGAGGATTGGGGTTCAATTCCCAGCACCCACATGGCAGATAACAAATGTCTGTAACTCCAGTTCCAGGGGATTCAATGCCATCTTCTGACTTCCTCAGGATTGTACAACAATGGTGCATTTACATACATTCAGGCTATATACCCATACACACAAATTTTTAAATAAATAAATAAATAAAATACTAAAAAAACCCCAAATACAGAGAAAACAGACATGGGAATGATGCTTTTATGCAAAGATGCCAATTTTCTGAAGACATGCATAAATCAATCCCCAGGATATATGAGATGAATAACTCCATTTCCCCATCGTTAGTAGTTCACCATTTCATTTTTCATCCATTCACTAATTTGTTAGATGTTTGACGTTTTTAAGACATCAAAAAATTCTTTGCTAGCTTTTCAACTATCTTTTACAGAAGGGTTGGTCCAAGTTAGCCAGTTGACAATTCCTGGACTTGAAGATTCTGAAAACTTCACTTCTTGGGGAAAATATGTGCTCTATTTTCAGTCAAAGACAAATTCTAAACAAAACATTAGAAGAAAAAGTAATTTCATGCAGCATTTTTATCCTCACCAAAGGCAGTGCTGAAGATGGGAGGAGGCGTTTCCCTAATCAAACACAGAACCAAAGATGAGAAAAAATTCATAAGCTTCAGCACACTTACATTTAAACTTAATTGAAGTTAAATGAAACAATATAAACTTACAGTTACAAATTTAAACCCATATAACTAAAGATGTAATAATGTTGAGAAAAGAGACAGTTTTAGAGAATATATTTGATATGCTTGCATAATATATATGCTTATATAACAATTATATGTACAAATATGAAGGAAAGACATAAATCATTAAGAAGATAGAAAGGAACACATGCTGTTAAATAAGCTTGTTAGTTAGCAAATTTCAAACAGAAATTGCAGATAAATATTGTTAAGAACATAACCCACTTCACTAGCAATGATTTCAAAATATAGATAGATTAGCTTGGCTTATGCTGATGGCAATAGCAAGCGGTGTCTGTGCCTTCAGCCAGTATTTTACCTCTATTTCTCCTTAAAGATATTATCTGCATGTTATGCAGATGATTATTTGAAAGTTGTCAGTGCCTCTCAGTAGACAAGTAGCCAAATACATATCCAAATGGTAAACTTTACCACACAATAGTTGAAGTTATTGGGATACATGCTTCAAGGCTATATCACTGTGATGCGATATCAAGTAAAATGATCAAGCATATGGACTTTCCTACTTAATCAAAAACTTTCATAGAGGGGCTGGAGAGATAGCCTAGTGGTTAAGAACCCTGATTGCTCTTGGAGAGGGCCCTGGTTCGATCCCCCAGCACCCACATGGCAGCTGAGGACTGTCTTTACCTCCAGTCCTTAGAGAATCCGATGCCCTCTTCTGACCTCCGCAGCACATTCATACACATAAATAAATAATAAATAAAAATTAAAAAAAACTTTCATGGATATCTGTATGTGTATGTTTATAATCGTTAAAAAAAGGAACTAGAAATATATATATATATAATATATATATATATATATATATATATATATATATAGGTTTTCCAGATAAGATGACAGAGTAGAAGTTTCTTTTGTCAAACCTAGGGAAAAAGAAAAATCAAGATTAAAAGCAAATATAATCTATTCTCAAGGGAGAAAGAACTTAATAAAAAGAGAAATAAACCTAGGTGAGGCTTTCCCCATCATGAAACATCCAGGGGTGTCCAGTGGGCCTCATTCTGGGCTGGAGACAGGTGCAGCTGCCAGGGAGGTATCTTCCCATTATCGACATTAGTGCCACATAGCAGGAAGCTGGAGACTGACTGAGTTGCTGAGATGTGACTAGGGGCCAGATATACCTTGGGCTGAAAAACAGCAGGGGATGGAGGCAGACGATGTTGTAGGGTCTTGAAGTAGAAAATCTCCACCAATGTTCTGAATATAAAGCCAGAGAAGGAACTTCCATTACTGCTTAGGCTAGCAACAACACAGAAACCCAAGGAACCCAAGAAGTATGCTGAGAAGTATCTTTATGATGGCCATGAAGAAGTTTAGGCCAGGAAGTGTTCATCCAGCAACTAGTAACTGATGCAGTGGGCTTCTATGTCCCCTCAGAGTCTCAGTCACAGAAAGACACACTTGGGAAGTGTGGCCCCCGAAAGACCAGAGGTGATGGGCAGGTTGGCAGTCTCAGGCTCAGACTAATAAATTCTGCCAGAAACTGGAGTCACACATTGTGGTGGTTTGAATGAGAGTGTCCCCCATAGGCTTTCAGTATTTAGACATTTTGTCTCCAGTTGGTGACACTGTTCTTGGAGGTCTTAGAAGTTGTGGCCATGCTGGAGGAAGTACATCATTGGGGGCAGGCTCAGTGAGTTTAACAAGCCTTGCGGTCTTCAGTCTCTCCCTCTCTTGACGGTGCTTATTGCAAGATGTGAACCTCGGCTTTCTGCTCTGGCCACCATGCCTCCCTCCACAATGGACTCTAATTCCCTGGAGCCATCAATTGTAAGCTCAAATAAACTCTTCCTTTTATAAGTTCCATTGGTCATGGTGGTTTATCACAGCAACAGAAAAGTGACTAATACACACACGGACATACCAGTTTACCTTATTTGAATTAATGAGCTTCCTGCTAGACTGTCACCTGCAGAGACTGCCACAAAAGATTGAGTTAGTGGGGTAGAATAAACTTCGTTCATGCCAACTAAGAACAGATACTGGCTGGGCGCTGTGGAATCCCAGCACTCAGGAGGCAGAAGCAGGTGGTCTCTGTGAGTTCAAGGCCAGCCTGGTCTACATAATGAGACTCAAATTAATAAAATTTGAGATGAAAAGGAGATGTTAGGACATACTGCAATTCAGTCCAGAAGGTCATTAGCCAATACCTTGAAAACATATTCTGCTAAATTGGAAAATCTTGAAAAAACAGATAAATTCCCAAACACATATAATCTACCAAAATTAAAACAAGATGAAAACAATGTAAACAAATGCACAGTAAATGCTAACCTATAAACAGAAAGAAAACAAATGTTGTCCCTTATTTTATATAGCCAGAAATATCCTGATAGCAGAATCTGATAAACAGGAAACAAAGGACAAAAAAGAAGTTCCACATCAATTTCCTTAATGAACATAGTTTCAAGTAGTCTCAATAAAATACTTATGAACCAAATTCAATAATACATTAAGAAAAAATTGTTTACCATGATGAGTTGATTTCTTCCAAGGATTCAAGCAATATTCAAAATATGCAAGCCAATAACTGTTTTACAACACATGAAGAGAAGGAAAGAAACAGCGTGATCATCTCCATAAATGCAGAAAAGACCTTTGATAAAGCTCAACATCTCTTCATGATAAAAGCTTTGAAGAATCTAGGAATATAATACGCATACATCAACCTAATAAAAGCTATACCCTAAAAATCTCTTACCAGCATTATAGTAAGCAGGAAAAACCTGAAAGTATTTCCTCTATCTTCAAGACTGAGACAATGATGCCCACTATCTTCCTTCATATTTAATATAGTGCTTGAAATCTTAGCTAAAGTAAGAAGACATAAGAAAAAATAAAAAGGATACAAACAGGAAAGGAAGAACTCCAAATATCCCAATGTACAGATGACATGATCCTATAGTTAAAAGGCTGTGATGATCCAACAAGAGAACTCTTAGATCTGATGAACAGTTACACCAGCCAGCAGGATATAAAGCTATATCCAAGTATCAGAATATTTTCTGTATTTCAGTAACAAACTTTCTGAGAAAGAAATTAGGAAAATTAGCTCATTAAAGTAGCTGCCAAAAATAGACAGAAATAAATATAACCAAGAAATTGAAAGATCTCAGGGCCAGAGAGATGCCTCAGTGGTTAAGAGCATTGGCTGCTCTTGCAGAGGACCTGGGTTCAAATCCCAGTACACATATGGCAACTAACAACCATCTCTGATTCCAGTCCCAGGGAACCCGACACCCTTCTCTAGCTTCTGTGGCCATCGCATGACATGGGTGGACTTACATACATGCTGGCAATACTTAAAATAAAAATAATAAATAAAATATTTTCAGTTTTTATTCTTTTTCATTGAATTTTTGTGTATTTAGTACATAACATCTAAATTGGTCTAAATCACCTGTACACCCCCTTCTCCACTGGCCCCTCCCACAGCCCCCCATTGGAGTTCATACATTATTTCATTTGTGTTAAAGCCTATTCTGCCAAATTAGTGTCCCCAGAAGTACCTCAGTGCAAGTTCATCCACAGTCCCTAAGTTTAAGAAGACCAGCTCTTCCTCACCTAACAGTAATCAGCTGCCAATATTTCCTCAGGTAAGATTGAGTTCTGCTGCCCATTTCCCCAGTTCTATGCTGGGATTCTATCTGGTTAGGTTTCATGGGTCTTGTACATACTGATACCATTACTATAGGTTCATATGAGCAAGGTCCCAGGATCTTGTAGGACTCTCTTTCCATATGGTCATGCATCACCTCCCTGGCTCTTACAATCTTTCTGCCCCATCTTCCTCAATGGTTCCTGAACCCTGGGGGAGTGAAGCTTAATATAGGAGTCCTGTCATGGACCCAAACTCTGCAGACTCCTAATCTCCACAGTTTGGTCATTTATGATCTATTGAGTTCCTGACCCTCTGTTGCATGAGGGAGCTTCCTTAATGAGGGCTAAGAGATTCATTAGTGTCCTCTTGGCCTCTTGTTGTATATTGCATAAGCCTTAAGTGTAGAGGTTTAATTGTAGATGTGCTGCTTAGGCTTGGGCAATTCACAATGTATGTGTGTGACTAGTTGTGGTTCTCTGTAATAGTCTACATCTGGTGCAAAAGAAGCTTCTTTGATGTGTGGTGTCTGGGATATTTGTCTGTAAATATAAAGATGCATAATTTGCATTTAGTAAGAATTGAATTAGTCTAGGGATGTGACAGCCTTGGGAATTTCTCTAAGATCTAAGACCTCTCCATCCATCTGTATTCGGCTATGTTTATACGTGTGTCCGTCCATCGAGTGGGCTTTAAATTCAATTGCACCAATGTCCTATGCTATGACAGATATTGATGTGGATATTTGGTCTTAAATCCGGTGTTGGACAATCAATTGATCTCTCTTAGCAACTTGCATAGTGCTCTTCAAAGCTGTGAGAGCGAGCCTTCAGGGGAGGTCACTTCCTGGTCAGTTCCAAATCCATTGCTCCAAATTCGGTCTCCAAAGTGTGCCCTAACTTTAGCAACAGGGTCTTACCTTCAAGTTCTGGGTGGCAATCAAGGGCTGTGGCAATAAGCTTATAGTTTGGGAGTCTCTTGGACTGCCCTTGCCAACAACTCAAAAGAAGGCTTCTCCTGTTTGTGACAATTTCTTGTTATATAGCCCTCAGCTATGCACATGGACTCATGTAGAGATAGTGTATGTGTAGCGTGTCATTAGATTATTAGACTAACATGATTCCCTTGTTTTGTTTTGTTTTGTTTTGTCTTTTTGAGACAGGGTCTCCCTTTTAGTTCCAGCTGGCCTGGAACTTGTGCTATAGACCAGGCTGGCCTTGAACTCACAGAGATCCACCCACTTCTGCCTCCCAAATGCTTGGATTAAAGGCATGCACCACCACACCCAACCTCCCTCAGGGTTTTAACACTACTGGCTAGGCATTGTTTATCTCTCCTCTCTCCTTCTCCCTGTCTAACTGTCCCTCCATGTCTTTCCCATTTAAAATGTCCCCATTTCTCCATATTTCTCTTGATACCAGTCTCCTATGGCCCCACCTCTCTTGAGAACCTTCTTTTCCTTTGTCCCCAAGTTTCCTCCTGTAACCCTTCCTCTCCCCTCCCATTTGAATACCCTCATTGTATCCATTTCTCCCTAAGTAACACCTGTCTTCTATTCTTCTCTCTCAGGTTCCCTCTTTCCCTTTACTTCCCCAATTCCTTTCCTTTATCCTTGTTCCTGCAGTTAGATCAGGACATACACTCACATATAAAGTCTTGGTGCTAGGGTCCACAAATGAGGGACAACATACATCGTTTGTTTTTCTGAGTTGGTGTTACTTCACTTAGCATAACATTTTCTAGTGCCATCCATTTACCTACAAATTTCATGATTTCATCTTTCTTCACTGCTGAGTAGAGCTCCATTCGTAAATGTACCACATTTTCATTATCTGCTTGTCAATTGAGGGACACTTAGGTTGCTTCCATCTCCCTGGTATTGTGAAAAGAGCAGCAATAAACATGGATTTGCAAATATCTCTGCAATAGGATAAATCCTTTCCCTATACACCCAGGAGTGGTATGACTGGGTCAGATGATAGGGTTTTTAGGTTTTGAAGTTTTCCACACTGCTTTCCATAAGTGTTGCACAAGCTGTGTTCCTACCAGCAGTGAATGAGCATTCTGCTTTCGCCACACCCTCTCCAGCATTTCATATAATTTGTACTCTTGATCATAGTCAGTCTGACTTGGGTAAGATGAAATCTTAAAGTGTTTTTTTTTCTTTTTTCTTTTTTTCTTTTTTCTTTTGGTCTTTTTTTTTTAGACAGGGTCTCCCTGTAGCTATGGCTGTCCTGGAATTTACTCTGTAGATCAGGCTGGCCTTGAACTCTCAGAGATCTGCCTCCCTCTACCTCCCAAGTGCTAGGATTAAAGGCATGCACCACCACACCTGGCCTTTAGAGTGGTTTTAATTTGCATTTCCCTAACTACTCATGATGTTGGGCACATTTAAAGATGTTTCTTAGCCATCTTCATTTGTTCTTTTGAGAACTCTGTTCAGATCTTTAGCTCATCTTTTAATTTGGTCACTTCTTTTCTTGATTTTTTGTTTTTTGAGTTCTTTATATATTCTGGATGTTAAACCTCCATCAGATGTGCTGTTGGTGAAGATTTTTTTCTCACGCTGTGGGTTTTCTCTTCACTTTTGATTATTTATTTTTGGTGAATAGAAAGAACCTTTTTAGTTTAATGAGGTCCCACTTGTTGATTGTTGACTTTAATTCCGGACCAACTACTGTCTGATTTAGAAAGTCCTTTCTCACACCTGTATCTTACAGGTTTCTGCTGATGTTCTCTTCATAGTTTCAGGTTTCATAGTGTAGTCTTTGATCCATTTGGAGAATTTTGTTCAAGGTGAAAAATAAGGGTTTCATTTCATTCTTCTATAGGTGGATATCCAGTTTTACCAGCACCATTTGGGGAAGATGCTATCTTTCCTCCAGTGAGTGTTCTTGGCCCCTTTGTCAAATATCAGGTGGTTGAAATTGCATGCACTCAAGATTAGGTCTTCAATTAGATTCCATTGAACTACGGGTCTATTTTGTGCCAGTATCAAGTCTTAAAATGGAGGAAATTCAAGCAAATATGTACATTGACATCACAAAGTGCTTTACACACAGTAGGTTTGCAGTAAAAATTATCTGTGTTTCTTCCCTCAAGAAAGAGTGAAAAATACATAGGGCAGAGGTTGGCAGAATCCTTTTCCTGGAGACATTGAAAATGAAGAACTCTAATCTTCCTTTGGTAAACAGAAGAAGAGACACTGTTAAAACTTGAACTGGAGAGTAACTTGATCCAAAAGATGCTTTAGGAAGATTAGCTTGACAATTCTAAAGAAGTAAACCAAATCTGTTGGCATAGCTTTTCTCTCTCTGTCTAAATGGGGACTTTGTAAAATTGGAAACCTTGTGATGTGCTTGCTATTTGTCCTCCATTTTCAAACATGACCTAGCTGAGCGCCTAAGCAAAGTAAAGTTTCTTCAGAAGCTTACAGCTGCAGAGCTGTAAGCTTCTAATCAGCATTGCAGCTATGCTCCAAGAGAGGTTATCCTGCTTCGTTTCAGGATTCTCTGCCTTCCCTTCAGATTTCTAAGCTACCAAGTCTTGAAATACCACCAAATGTTTCTTGATAAGTTGCAGATGATGGGCCTTGTTCAGTCAGAGCACAAAACTGGCTCATAAATGTTCCCAAAGAGATTTCCCAAAGTTAGGACAGAGATTGCATACCTTCACAGAAGACAGGTGACGTTGCAGAAGGGTAGTCCGTGGGGCATGTCTGTCTCTGCCTAGTTGAGGATGAGTGCTCAGGGTCATCCCTCACTTGGAATGTTTCCTTTTCCAATACATGCTTATCTGTAATCTACTTAATGATAGAATAGTAACAATTAATCAATCTGCACAATATTGTAGTGTCTGCAAATCTTGCTTATATCTATAAACCAATAAATGGACTGTTGCCCTTAAGTTTAAGTCTTCTAGGACTATTACTATTTCTTCATCTTCTTTTGCCATGTCAAAAAGGTTCTAACACAGCCTCCATTTGCACTCTATAGAGTCTAATTTGTGTCCCTACATGTCCTTCAGTGTGGATCCATCAACTTGAGCCTGGGGTAAATCTATCAAGAGTCATACCCTTGAAAGGGACTGACTGACCGTTCCCCCCTCAGCAGCCATACGTTGCCAATACTTCCTTAGGTAAGGTTGGGGTTTCTTCCCCACTTCCTCGTGTGTATTTTAGGATTTTTGTCTGTTTTGAGATTCCATGGGACTTGGCACAATTGCTGTGAGTTCATATGAGTAACTGACCAGCTGTCTGGAAAATTCTGTTTCCTTGTAGTCATCCACCACCTCTGGCTCTTAGGGTATTTCTGCCTCCTATTCCACAATGATCCCTGAGCTTTGGGAAGCAGATGTTTGGTATAGGTGTCCTATTCAGGAATAAGCACTCTGCAGGCTTTTCTTGGAACATCAGCCAGTTGTAGTTCTCTGTAGGGACAAGGCAGGTGACAGACACTCTGAATTAGCATCCAGTATGTGGTAATGTTTCTCCTGTATCCAGGATTCACAGGTGCAGAACTAAAGGGTGGAAGGGAAATGGTACCACTTACCATCACTCCTACTAACCCACTCACAATTTTTTTTGCCTCCTATTTTCATGAGCTTATGCTCTGCCAGCCTAGAAGTTTTGGTTCCAGAAGGGAGAGTGCTTCTGTAGCAAGAGACCACACATTCCATTGAACTAAGACCTCCCCCTGACCTTTTTGACTTACTGATGCCCTGGAGTCAACAGGCTAAGAAAGGAGATAATATATTAGCAGAGGTGATTTATCCTGACTAGCTGGAGGAAATTGGACTGCTTTCCCACACTGAAGGCAAGGAAGTGCATGTCTGGAAAGTAGAAAGAGCCTTTAGGGCACCTCTTGGTACTGCCATGTCCTGTGATTTAAGTTAATGTAAGCTACAACCACCTGATGCAGCAGGATGATAAATGGTCCAGACTCTTCAGGAACAAAGGTATGAGCCACATCTCCAGGCAAAGATCCAAGACCTCCTGAGGTGCTTGCTGAAGGTGGAGGGAATGCAAAGTGGATAGTAGAATGCCAGAGAAGACCATGTGACCAGGTGCAGAAGTAAAAATGGAATTCCATGAATATATCTGTCCTATGTTGTTAAGAATATGTTTGGAGCTATATACACATCAGCACTGATTTCTTTCCTCTATTTCTTTACCCTATAATGTAATGTCAATCATTAGGCAAATGCTGTAAATCTCTATTATTATATCTAAATTACAGGATTATAAAAGACTAAGCATTTCTCCTTGCATATATCCCATTTATAGGCAAAAGGCCTTTATAATTTGGGGGGGCGGGTTTGAATCCCCTAGCCAACATCTCCTAGGCAGAATAATTCATTGCTGATGTCAGAGCTTTCCTGTAGTAATATATTTTGCTTAATTACACAACTTATAAACACTTTACTATTGAATTTGGCTCTAGATAGAGAAATATCCTTTCACAGTTCCTATGCCTATCAGTCAATTACGTTGTGCCTGTTTTATAGGAAACTTACCACGATAACAATTGGCCTAGTTTACGTTTGGGATGGTTTCATTACCATCCAGTTTTCCTTTTTTCAAAAAAAAAAAAAGAAAGAAGGGGGGGGGGGTAGGAAAGTTTCTCAGCATTAGGGTCCATTATTAACAGTCAACCCCAATATTATTCAGAGAAATGCTCATGGGACCGTGTCTCGGGCAGTTCTGATGTTCCTCATTCCTTAGTGTTAGATAGGTCAACCTCTCTGCTGACTTTTCCCAGTTCATCTCCTGCACAGCCCTAAGGTATGATATTTTCAGGCATTTAGATTGTTGACTTTTACTTGTGAAACTAAATTCGTCCTCCCATTGTTATTTTTAAAGATCAGGAAAAATTGAAATTTTATCAATAGGATGTTGAAACAGAGTTTTCCATTTGTATCCCAGACAAAGGATTATAGTACCCCCCTTCCCCCCTCCTCTTTTCTTCTTTGTTTTTTCTTTTTTTTTTTTAGTGGTTTTTTTTGACCTGAAGCTGCCTAGTTGTATTCAACATACAATAATAGACGGAGCCAAGGCATAAAGCTTGTCATACATTTACCCACACGGGTTCTATTGACGTACTGCTACGTTAGTTGGGAAGGAAATTTAGCTTAGGTCCTTTACTTGTCTACAAAGGCATAAGAAAGTTCAGTTTATAATTGTGATATGGTTTGTTTCCGAAAAAATATATAGGGCCATGTTGTATGTACCGTAACCCGAACAAATGAGTCATAAGGATAAGGGCCATTAGAGCGTTAACTGGGTTGTTCAAGATGATTACCATTCCACCAAACTACACCTAATATTTAATTAATCTAAACAATGCACTAAGCCATTAGAAATATCATATACTTGGTGATATTAAAGCGTTGGGCAGAGGGTAAGAACCTGCTAAATAAATTTTCATCAATATAAACACTTTGCTCTTTAACACTATATGACTGGACTAAGAACTTCTACTTATTTGGTAAGTAAAATTTAAGTTAATTTTTAAATTGTCCTAACAGTAAAAGAAAGTGTTAAAAAAAAAAAAACTATTACTGCATTTCAGAAAAAACAATAGAGCACCAACCCAATACATAACTATGAATAAAACAACTAGCATTTATATTCCCAGTAGTTACAATGTCAGTATCTAGCTCTTTTCTTTTTCCCAGCAAAATTCCTGCAATAAAACTAATTTCAAGCAGTTGTGCCCAGCCCACATAGCCCACATGCTCTCCACCCACTAGCTGGAGGGGCTGAATGTTCAATCAAGTTGAACAATAAGTGTCAAGGATATATTTTTCTATTTTTACATTTCACCCCACATCGCTGCTCTTACAATATACCACTCCCCCTTCTCACGATTGTTCCTAGGCTTAGAGATGGGGCACAGGGGACAGAAGCACACAGCAGTCTACTTTGTCTGGAATGTCCAGTCTTGGACTCTAATCAGTTCTGGCTGTTTCCTTTCTGGGCTGCCCGATTGCCAGGGACCGGATTCCAATCCTACCTTCAATGAAGCACAACGCGGTTAGATATATATGTATTTAAACATTGGCTAGTTACTTATGATAGTTATTTTGGTATAGGACACTATGAGTCGTGGATGGTGTCTTAACTCCTTGAATGTACTTTCGTTTCTCCCTGAGAGAGATTGACAAGGACTTACTGTGGACATTACTACTATCTCTTAATCCTAGAAAGGTAATAATTGTGGCAAATCCTCGAATTATGTCCACCAAGGAGAGAGCTAATAATCAAATAAGTTGTGGATATACAGCATATGGCTTGCACTGCTGCACAGTATAAACACAAGCAGTTGGTGTGTAGTGATGTTGGTGGCGGATCGTTTTGCTTGACTCAAGGAGGGGGAGACTAACTTTTGCTTTTATTAGTTCAGTGAGGCCTTTGGTAACACCACTCTCTGGTCTATATATGCAAGGGAGAAAGGCAGTTAAGTCCCTGTGTCGAAGACCTGGTGTAGAGCATGAAAAATGTTATGCGATGTCACCTGCTAGCGTACAATGGCCTCTGAACTGCCTGAGAGAGCATGTTACCAAAAGGCCACTACAGCAATACAGCAAATATTGGTCTTCCCTAGACAAGCAAACTCCTCTCAAAATATCAGCTACACCTAAAAACTGCCTGGAGATAGTGTGCAAACAGTGGCAGCCAAGTGTCTTTATTATATCCCAAAACTATTGGCTATTAGCTCTTCCTTGAGAATAACTCACAGCGGATGACACAAGCTTATGTCCTCTTAGTGGTTAGGCGATGTTATAAGCCACAACAGAACTTGTCCCCCTTTATAGAGAAACCCACAGTTTGCGGATTAGCATACCATCCCAAGCATCTGTGTCTATGATCACAGCTAAGCTTGACACCAAAGTGGTACTGCTTAAAAGCCTGTACATCCAATAGCTTGAGCTTTGTTAGTATGACTGACAGGGTCTCACTGTGAAACTGTCAATCCGTGAGAGAAACACACTGAACGCCCAGAGTCCAGAATGACATCTCCAGAGAAATTATACTGTTTTGTTTCTCACCCATTTGTGCCTTTCCCAAGCCTTAGGGAACAAACTGCGGAAAGAGGAGGCGTGGTAGATTGTACGGGCTGTGGATGAGATAGGCGGTGAATCATGAGACTATAGGAATATAGTCTGGTCTCCTAAATGATCAAACATGCCTGTGCATACAAGCTTCTCCAACTGGACTATGGGAACCTTGGGTTGTTCAAAATTTGGACATAGATACTTGCAAAATGCACCAATTACTTAATTGTATGACATACTGAGTAACATCATTGTTATCTGCAAACAACTGTGTCATTGTATTGTAGAATCCCTTAAAAATAAAAATAAAAAAATTAAAAAAAAAAAGACTAAGCATTTCTCAAGAGACATTGCCATCTATTTAGGGGAAGACTTGTGCATTTTCAGTTTTATACAGAATAGTTTTAACATGTTAGGTGAATTTATAACTTTGTTATCTTCATTTGGAAAATAAGCATGGCATGAGGAGATGTGCTTGGGTATCAGGTTGAAAGGGATAAAGTTACTATGGTTAATCTTGGATGATAACTTGATTGGACCTGGAATCAACTAAGAGAAATGAATTTGGGTCGATTTTTTGAGAGTGTGTACAAGAAGTATTAACTGACTGGGGAAAACTCTCCACCCAGAACTCTACACAGTGGGAAGTACTTGATGGTGGTGACCTAAAAATAAACAGTTTCAAGGGGACAATAGTTGCTTTTGCCAATCTACCTTTTTACTGCTTTGCTGGAAAGTGCATTTACTCTGTTGCTACCATCCTTCACTGACATTGTAACTCAGCTTCTCTGGCTTCCAACATGGGCTAAAGGCCATTAGCTCTTCAGGACTTCAGTGCCAGATTTGTTTTGATTAAGCTTCCAGCCTTGTGCCCGGAGCTGCCATCTCAGCCTTTCCAAAGTACAGATAGCTATTACTCACCCCATCTGGTGTAAGCGACCCTAATCAATTCCCTTTGCAATATATATTCATCCTATCATCTCTATTCCTCTAAAGAATCCCGACTAACACAGGGCTCCGACTCTACTGCCTAGAGAGAGAACTGAGGTAAAGCCCAGAGCTAAAGAAATGGAGCTAGGTACTTGAAGAAATCCAAGAAACTAGAATTTAAGTACTAGAGAGGAAACATGGACAAAGAGAAAAACTTAAAAAATCTCTGGAGTTCCCTTAAATAGTCAATTGATTACTTATCTGTGTGTTCATGTAAGAAAATTACCAGAGGCCAAGTAAAGACACTTGGAAGGATTAGAGGGAAAAGTATCTGGAATTCATAAAAGGCTGGGCATGATGGTGATTCCCACACAAAATGAAAACCTTAAATCATGTGGTATCAGGTAGGGAATCAATGAGGATCTCATCTCAGTAGAGAGACGTAATTAGTCCTCTACTAAATGCTGATCTGGTCTTACCTAAAATGCTTAGAAACAAAACCCTAAAAGGACTGAACTCTTTCCAAGTAATGTAACTGCACTTCAGACTAAAGCTAATGAAAACTTTTAGGAAGACAAAAAGGTGTCCTCCAACTACAGCGAATGGACAAGGTCTGGCATCGATGTAGTGGATCCGATGTAGGCATCATGAAAGGCAGGAAGACATAATTCATGTGAGGGAAAACAAGTCAGTTTAAATGATGAAAGTTGTCAGAATAAAAACAGAGTGACTTTTGTCAAGCCCTAACAAAATACATATAATAGAGAGATTTAAAAAATTATGAACAAGGAACCTGATACATCTGCCTGATGACATGATCTATGATTAAAAAAAACTTGCTAGAACTACAGCCTTGAACAAAGGCCATTAGCACCTTACACAGAAAGTACTTCTGCAAATACGTCTGTCCAATGAGTGCCTGCTCAACCTTGGGCTCATGCCATGCTTGCTATTGATCCTTGAACAAGCTTGTCATTAATCATGTGGACAAGGATTACTGTTTCAAAATAGCTTATGTAAACATTCTCATTTTGCCCTAAGAGTTTCCCTTTGCCTTTATTCTTTCTGGGTATGCTGATGACTTCCAGACCCTAAATATTCCCCCCTGCAGTACTCCCTGCCATTCCAGCACAATATTATTTAAAGAGTCTATGTTTGCAATTTAGATAGGTTGACTAGCCCAGGAATGACATAGATGGTGGAATTAATACTTAAGGACATAGAAAGATTTCTAGAATGCTATATGCTCAACAAACTGTAGGAAATATAAACATCCTAAGAGAAGCACAGTTGATATAAAACGGAATTTCTGAAAACTAAAAACTATAATGTCTCAGGTAAAAAATATGTTAGATAAATTTAGATTGAAAAAGGGATTAATGAACTTGAAGATATAACAATAAAAGCTAAAATGAAACAGAGAAAGACTAAAAAATAAAATGAAGGAGAAATTGAGGCAGCAAAAATGTAATTGAAATCACTGAAGGAAGAGATGAAGATGGGAAAGAAAAATATTTGAATGAATAATGGGTAAAAGTTTCCAAATTTAATGAAATATATAATTCATATTTCCAAGAAGCTCAGTAAAACACAACAATTGGGCCCCTGAAATGACTCAGCAAGCAAAGGCACTTACACCAAGCCTGACCTGAGTTTAATCACTGGAACCCACATGACAGAAGAGAGAAACAACTCTCCTCTGACCTCTAAACGCACTGTTGTATGCATACAACCTTCTCCCAAAATAAACAAATGTAAAAAAATATAAGCCAACCTTAAGAAACAAAGAGAAAAGCACATAATAAAAAACCAGAAGAAATTTTTCTCACAACTAGAAAGAAAAGATAAATTCTGTTAAATACAAAAACTCACATGAAGAAGCAGTGAGAAGATGGCTAAAGATCACACAGATTAGAAGACAGTGGAGCAACATAACTAAAGCATTGAAAGAAAAAAGTTGATCTACAACTTTTTTTTTTTAATTTATTTTTGTATGTGTATGAATGTATTGTCTGCATGCAGGTCTGTGCACCCGTGTCGTGCAATGCCGCGGAGGTCAGAAGAGGGTCTCGGATTCCCCTGGAACTGGAGTTCTCCTGGAATTGGAGTTACAGACGGTTCTTAGCCGCCATGTGGGTGCTGGGGATCGAACCCGGGTCCTCTGCAAGAGCGTCGGTGCTCTTAACCACTAGGCTATCTCTCCAGCCCTGATCTACAACTTTTTATATTACTAAATATCTTTCAGATTAAAGTCAAAATAAAGGCTTTTATCTTCTTGTGTAGATCTATGTTTTTATTTTGTGTATTTTATTTATTTTTAATGTGTATTTTTATTGAATTTTGTGCATTTCAAACAAAACATCTTAATCTTTATAATTTCCCCCTTCTCTGCACCCTTCTATAGCCATCTCCCCCACCAGATTTCAAGCATTCTGTCATATATGTTAAGGCATATTGAGTATCCCAATGTCCCTCAGTGCAAGTTCATCAACCGGGGTCTACAGCTTATCTAGAGTCTCTTCCTTAAAGAGGATCAACTCTCTGTCAATTACATAGAAGTAATCAGCTGTCAATAGTTCTTTGGCTAGTGTTGGGGCCTGTTGCCCATTTCCCCCATTCTAGGCTGGGCTGTTGTCTTGTTAAGCTCACCTGGGTCTTGTGCACGTTGTTATCATTGCTGTAGGTTCCTATGAGCTGGGTCCCAAGAGCCTAGACAACTCTCTTCCTTATGGTCATGCACCTCCTCCCCTGGCTCTTACAGTCCTCCCACCCCCCCTTCCACAATGGCCCCTGAGCCCTGGGTAGGTAAAATTTAATATAAGAATCCTGTCCAAGGATTCTTTCAAACTCTTCTTATTCTCTACACTTTGGCTAGTTGTAATCTTTTGTGTTCATTGCCCTCTGTTGCATGAGGAAGCCTCCATGCTAAGTGTTGAGAGATGCATCACTATTCTCTTTACCTCTTGTTCCACTATGAGCCTTAGGTATAGCAGTTCCATTGTAGATGTGTCACTTAGGGTTGAGCATCTTACGGACACTTATTCTCCATGTACGTCCAGTTGGGAACACTGTAATAGTCTCCATCTGTCACAAAAGAAACTTTTTTGATGAGTGGTGAGAAGTATGCTTGTCTGTAAATATAAGGCTCCATATTTAGCGCACAGTAAGAAACTGTATTTGTCTAGGGATGTGACTGCCTTAGGGTTTTCTCTAAGATCTATGATCTCTCCAGACGTGTATTTGTCTGTGTTTACATGAGTTGAGAGGGGTTTATGTCCAATTAGGTAGCTGTTGATTACTCCCAAGATAAAAATGCAACAATACAATTTGCTGTGCCAGTAACTGTTGTTATTACAGCTGGGGTTGGGTCATCTAGTGTCACTCTGTTAAAGAAAACCAACTCTTCCTCCCTGACTATTCACAGGCTGCCAACAGTTTCTCTGCTAAGGTTAAAGCTTCTTACTTATTTCCCCACTTCTGTGCGGGGCATTTGTCTGGTTTGAGCTTGTATGGGTTCGATG
Source organism: Rhizomys pruinosus (assembly GCA_009823505.1). Lineage (NCBI taxonomy): Eukaryota > Metazoa > Chordata > Mammalia > Rodentia > Spalacidae > Rhizomys > Rhizomys pruinosus. The sequence goes on from VZQC01013506.1 coordinate 940,637, forward strand.
GACGCTGTCACCATTGCTCTAAGTTCATATGAGCAAGTTCCAGGCCATGTGGAAAACTGTTTCCTTGTGGTCACCTACCAACCCTGGCTCTTGCCATCTTTCCACCTTCTTCTACAATGGTCCCTGAGCCATAATCTTGCAGACACAGAAGTACATTCCTATATCCCCAGAATTTGGGAAGTAGAGGCAGGAAGGTCAGGAGTTTAAGCTCACCCACAGCTCACAGCCAGTTTAAAGTCAGACTGGGCTACATGAGACCCTGTTTGAAAATTAGTAAATAAATACACAAATAAACAAAGAGAATAAAATCATAGATCTATACAAGGAAATAGTACCCAAAACTATTTTCTAGAAATACATGTCTAAGGGAACAATTTACATTATGCAATGAAGCAGTAATTAACCAAATCTAGAATATGCAAGATTTTTAGTTCTCTTAACTTACACTCTTTAAGAAACCCAAACCAAAACAAAACTTTGAAAAAGACTGATTGTGTGCTGATTTTTATTAAAATATGCTGATTCATATTTTAAAAGTTAAGGACAATATCTCTTCATCTAACCACTGTAATTACCAAAATTGACAGTAGTGAAAATGAGACATCTTGAAAAGCGTAATGATTCAACCAAAACTCTGTATTCCTGGTGAAACTGTAGCATGTTAACTACTTGAGAAAACTCTTAATAGTTTAATATAACAGACTTTATATACATTTTACCAGATGAGTAATTTCAAGAATGATAACTTACCTTTCAACTATGGATTTGGTGCTAGCATCCACAGATGAACGATATCACTCGTCGTTGTTTTTCTGGGACTGTGTTACTTCACTTAGCATAATGGCTTCAGTTCCATTCATTTACCTGCAAAGTTCATGATGTCATCTTTCTTTACCACTGCATAGAACTCCATTGTGTAGATGTACCATATTTTCTCTATCCACTCGTCAGTTGAGGGACACTTGGGTTGCTTCCAGCTTTTTGCTATTGTAAAGAGAGCTGCAATAAACATAGGTGTGCATGTATCTCTGCAACAGGATGAGTCTTGTGGTTATATACCCAAGAGTGGTATGACTGGGTCAGGTGGAAGGCTCATTTTCAGTTTCTTGAGAGTTCTCTACACTGCTCTCCATAGTGGTTGCATGAGTGTGCATTCCCACCAGCAGTGGATGAGTGTTCCCCTTTCCCCACAACCTCTTCAGCATTGGGTATCCATTGTTTTCTGGATCATAGCTAGTCTTACCAGGGTCAGATTAAATCTTAAGGTGGTTTTAATTTGCATTTCCTTAATTACTAGCACCAAATCCATAGTTGAAAGGCAAGCTGAGAAAAGTTAATGTTATATTTCTTTTTATCTGAAGGTAACTATGCTGTTATCATGTGAATTCCTTAATGGGCTCTAGAATTAACTGACCACTTATTTTCATATTTTGTAATTGTGGTATATGTATGGAGGGTATATATTCATATATTAGAGTAATATAAAATTAAAAGGAAAAATTTAAATGCCTAAACATCTTTTGGAATTAGCAGTTTATTTTCACAAAGTTTATAATTTTGGTATCTATGTGATATATATATATATATATATATTTTTTTTTTTNAGGGGGGGGGGGGGAAAGGAAAAGGGGGGAAGCCTGGAGGCAAATACCAAAGCGGAGACCATGGAGGAACTCTGCTGACTGGCTTGCTCCCCTGAATGCCAAGCCACTCTTCTTACACAGCCCACTCCCAACTTTCCAGTGATGTCACTGCCCACAGCCAGCTGAGTCTTCCTGCATCAACCAGCAATCAAGAAAAGTGCCCCCAAAGACATGTGCACAGGCCAATCTGATGGCCACTCTTCCTAGGTGACTGTGTATCATGTTGACAAAAACAACCATGCTTGTCTCAAATGGTTTTTTTAAAAAACCGAGTGTCACCCTTATTTTTGTTTATTACTTTTGATAGGCATCCTAGCAGATTTTGTACATTTGACAATGTCTGATACCTTCACCCCAGTGGGGGGGGGGGGGGGGGTTTAAATTGGCTATTAGTTATATGAATATTCATCTTTAATATTATATATTATTTTTATCATATAATAGATAGTATTCAGCTTAAATGTACATTTCAGATAACTTCTGCTAAATGAACACACCTGTGTGGCCCAGCCTTATCAATATGTAGAACATTCTTAAGACTCCAGGAAGTTTTTTCATCCCCCCTACTAGTCAATCTCTACTCGCTAAGAAAGCAAGTGTTGTTTTTTTTTGTTTTTTGTTTTTTTTGTTTTTATTAATTTTCTTTATTTTTCTTACGTGTATGAATGTACTGTCTGCAAAGGAGGTTTGGTGCAAGTCCCGTGTCCGTGCAATGCCGCGGAGGTTCAAGAGGGTCTCGGATTCCCCTGGAACTGGAGTTCTCCTGGAATCGGAGTTAAACGGTTTCTCAGCTGCCATGTGGGTGGCTGGGATCGAAGCCGGTCCTCTTGCAAGAGCAGTCGGCGCTCTAACCGCTGGTTACTCTCCCGAGCCCAGAAGCAATTGTTTTTAATAAATTGGCCTGTTTAGAATTGTATATAAATGTTACTGCAAATTACATACCTTTTTGGTTCAACATAGTCTTTTTGCATCTCATAAAACTTGATGTTTACATTAGAAATTGCCTTTTTAAGGCAAAGGACCATTACATTCCATGGATATAGCACAATTTACCCATTAACTTGTGGGTTGTATTGTTTCTAGATTGGGGCCTTCATTAATAAAGGTTCTGTAAACATTTTTTTTTGTTAAATCTTTTTGTGAACATAAGTTATCATTATTTTTAAAAAAAATATTTTTAGTGTGGTTTGTGTTTTCATACATTGTTTCTCAGTCCAATGTAGACACACTCCCCTTTCCATGGTCCCCCACCCACCCAAGTGCATACATGTCGTGGCAGCTTTTTCTCAGTCCGTTTAAAGTTTTTCTCTGCAGAGGTTTAGTGTTTGGACAGAAGTTAACTGTTGTTCCAGTCAGTTCTTTTATCCAGTCCTTTTGTCAGGTTGTTCCCTCCAATTTGTATTGCTCCAAAAAAAGAGGGGGGGGGGGGGAAAGGAAAAGGGGGGAAGCCTGGAGGCAAATACCAAAGCGGAGACCATGGAGGAACTCTGCTGACTGGCTTGCTCCCCTGAATGCCAAGCCACTCTTCTTACACAGCCCACTCCCAACTTTCCAGTGATGTCACTGCCCACAGCCAGCTGAGTCTTCCTGCATCAACCAGCAATCAAGAAAAGTGCCCCCAAAGACATGTGCACAGGCCAATCTGATGGCCACTCTTCCTAGGTGACTGTGTATCATGTTGACAAAAACAACCATGCTTGTCTCAAATGGTTTTTTTAAAAAACCGAGTGTCACCCTTATTTTTGTTTATTACTTTTGATAGGCATCCTAGCAGATTTTGTACATTTGACAATGTCTGATACCTTCACCCCAGTGGGGGGGGGGGGGGGGGTTTAAATTGGCTATTAGTTATATGAATATTCATCTTTAATATTATATATTATTTTTATCATATAATAGATAGTATTCAGCTTAAATGTACATTTCAGATAACTTCTGCTAAATGAACACACCTGTGTGGCCCAGCCTTATCAATATGTAGAACATTCTTAAGACTCCAGGAAGTTTTTTCATCCCCCCTACTAGTCAATCTCTACTCGCTAAGAAAGCAAGTGTTGTTTTTTTTTGTTTTTTGTTTTTTTTGTTTTTATTAATTTTCTTTATTTTTCTTACGTGTATGAATGTACTGTCTGCAAAGGAGGTTTGGTGCAAGTCCCGTGTCCGTGCAATGCCGCGGAGGTTCAAGAGGGTCTCGGATTCCCCTGGAACTGGAGTTCTCCTGGAATCGGAGTTAAACGGTTTCTCAGCTGCCATGTGGGTGGCTGGGATCGAAGCCGGTCCTCTTGCAAGAGCAGTCGGCGCTCTAACCGCTGGTTACTCTCCCGAGCCCAGAAGCAATTGTTTTTAATAAATTGGCCTGTTTAGAATTGTATATAAATGTTACTGCAAATTACATACCTTTTTGGTTCAACATAGTCTTTTTGCATCTCATAAAACTTGATGTTTACATTAGAAATTGCCTTTTTAAGGCAAAGGACCATTACATTCCATGGATATAGCACAATTTACCCATTAACTTGTGGGTTGTATTGTTTCTAGATTGGGGCCTTCATTAATAAAGGTTCTGTAAACATTTTTTTTTGTTAAATCTTTTTGTGAACATAAGTTATCATTATTTTTAAAAAAAATATTTTTAGTGTGGTTTGTGTTTTCATACATTGTTTCTCAGTCCAATGTAGACACACTCCCCTTTCCATGGTCCCCCACCCACCCAAGTGCATACATGTCGTGGCAGCTTTTTCTCAGTCCGTTTAAAGTTTTTCTCTGCAGAGGTTTAGTGTTTGGACAGAAGTTAACTGTTGTTCCAGTCAGTTCTTTTATCCAGTCCTTTTGTCAGGTTGTTCCCTCCAATTTGTATTGCTCCAAAAAAAGAAAAAAAATGTTTACAGAACCTTTATTAATGAAGGCCCCAATCTAGAAACAATACAACCCACAAGTTAATGGGTAAATTGTGCTATATCCATGGAATGTAATGGTCCTTTGCCTTAAAAAGGCAATTTCTAATGTAAACATCAAGTTTTATGAGATGCAAAAAGACTATGTTGAACCAAAAAGGTATGTAATTTGCAGTAACATTTATATACAATTCTAAACAGGCCAATTTATTAAAAACAATTGCTTCTGGGCTGGAGAGATAACCTAGCGGTTAAGAGCGCCGACTGCTCTTGCAGAGGACCCGGCTTCGATCCCCAGCACCCACATGGCAGCTGAGAACCGTCTGTAACTCCAATTCCAGGAGAACTCCAGTTCCAGGGGAATCCGAGACCCTCTTCTGACCTCCGCGGCATTGCACGACACGGGTGCACCAACCTACATGCAGACAGTACATTCATACACGTAAGAAAATAAATAAAATTAAAAAACAAAAAAACCAATTGCTTCTTAGATGAAGTAGAGATTGACTAGTAGGGGGGATGAAAAAACTTCCTGGAGTCTTAAGAATGTTCTACATATTGATAAGGCTGGGCCACACAGGTGTGTTCATTTAGCAGAAGTTATCTGAAATGTACATTTAAGCTGAATACTATCTATTATATGATAAAAATAATATATAATATTAAGATGTAATATAATATAACTAATAGCTCAATTTAACAATGGTGAGTTGAAGGTATCAGACATTGTCAAATGTACAAAATCTGCTAGGATGCTATCAAAAGTAAATAAACAAATAAGACATCTAGTTTTTAAAAAAACCATTTGAGACAAGCATGGTTGTTTTTGTCAACATGATACAGTCACCTAGGAAGAGGGTCCATCAGATTGGCCTGTGCACATGTCTGTGGGGCATTTTCTTGATTGCTGGTTGATGCAGGAAGACTCAGCTGGCTGTGGGCAGTGACATCACTGGAAAGTTGGGAGTGGGCTGTGTAAGAAGAGTGGCTTGGCATTCAGGGGAGGCAAGCCAGCAAGCAGAGTTCCTCCATGGTCTCCGCTTTGGTATTTGCCTCCAGGCTCCTGCCTTGAGTTCCTTGGCCTCTCTTGATACGGACTGTAACATGTAAGGCAAATAAACCCTTTCCTCCCCAAGCTTGTTGTTGTTCTTGTTCCTGTTGTTTAATCAGAGCAATATAAAGCAAGCTAGGACAAAAACTGTGAAAAGGGACAGACTACTGATTGATATTAAAGAATTGTTAATTCTGGGGGCTGGAGAGATGGCCCAGCGGTTAAGAGCGCCGACTGCTCTTGCAGAGGACCCGGGTTTGATCCCCAGTACCCACATGGCGGCTGAGAACCGTCTTTAACTCCAGTTCCAGGGGAATCCGATGCCCTCTTCTGACCTCCGTGGCATTGCACAACACGGGTACACAAACCTACATGCAGACAGTACATTCAAACAGACAAAAAAATAAATTAAATTTTTAAAAAACCACAATGATATGTGCTAGTGGTACAGAGAATCAAAGATTAAAAAAAAGAATTATTAATTCTACTTTAAGTACCAAAGTTACATAAAAAATGTTAATAGTTTTACATTTTTAGTTGAGCTTTTTAAAAGTATTATATATTTGTGTGTTTCGGGGGAGGGTTGTGTTTGTGAGAGCAGCCCCTCTGGAGGCCAGCAGAGGTTTGTCAGATTCAACCAGATTCAACAGATAATGGTGGTTCAGGGTGGTGGTTTGAATGAGAATGTCCCCTGTAGGCTCCAAGTATTTGGAGATTTTGTCCCCAGTTGGTGGCGCAGTTTTCTGACATCTTAGGAGGTGTGGTCGTCGTACTGGCTAAAGCATGTCATTTTGGACCAGCTTTGAGAGTTCTTAAGCCTTGCTGCATTTCCAGCCTTTCTGCTTCCTGTACCTGCTTTAAGATGTAATTGCTCCTCTTTCTGTTCTGGCTGTCTCAGTACACTTCTCTACCTCCCCACCATGACGGACTCTGATTCCTCTGGAACCACAAGCTCAGATAAACCCTTCTTTTTATAAATTCCCTTCTAATGATGTTTTATCACAGCAACAGGTAAGTGACTAATAGCTGCCAACATGGGTGCTGAGAACAGAATCTGAGTTCTCTGGAAGGACACCAAGCACTCTTAACTGCTAAACCATCTTTCCACCTCCTAAAAATGTTTTTATTTTTATGGATAATATTTGGGCAAGATAATATAAGATTAAAGATTTTCTATAAGAAGAAAGCAGTTTGAGAAATGTTAGATGGCCAAGTATAGTGGTGTACATCTTAAATCTCAGTGCTCAGGAGTCAGAGGCAGGTGGATGTCTGTGAATTCAGTTAGCCTGGTCCCACATGGCAAGTTCCAGACGAGGTGGTGTTGCAAGGAGACCCTTCTGAAAAAAAGAAGTGGTAGATGGAGCAAGTTCTATATAACAAAATATTGTTATTGAATCTGAGTTACAGATAAACAGAAACTCATTAAATTACTCTACCACAGATATAGATGGACATATGAAAAATTTCATAGGAAAAATGTAAATTGTCCTATTAAAATTCATAGTAAAAGTTAAAGGATGATTTGAAAAGTTATTAGAATTGTTCTCCGTGATTTGATGCTCAGTTTCAGGTTAGTGCCTGCAGAGACAAAGATGGACCTGTATATTCATTGGCATGGTAAAGCTGGCTAGAGTTATATTTGGGGCTTCTCATCAATCCTGTGTCTGGATCTCAGGATGTTACTCTTTCCGAATTGTACTTTTTACCGACACAAGCCGCATTCCCATGCACTATATGTTTTAGATAGGGGTTGTTTCAAGACCACGGGAACCTGAGCTCAATAGTTGTTCTATAGCACTTGCTTTCAAATATTTTGATCATACCCCTCTTAATAATATGAGCAAATACTCAATACATCCATAATTATGTACAGCATTTATAAAGACAGACCCTCTCAGTATTCTAGTGCATTTTATACATGACAAAACATAATATTGAAAGAAAAATGGAAGTAAAGGTGAAATAAGTACTTAAAAAATTCTTACTGATCTTCAAGTTTTCATAGTCAATATGAAAACATCTTATCCATATATACTTTGATGTATAGAGTGTAACACACACATAAAGACACATATACATGTTTAGCATAAAAAGCAATACAAGGTGTGTCATTACTACACCAGAATTAAAGTTATATCTGAATTCTTTTGTTTTTGTTTTTGTTTTTTTAAAATATTTTTCTTTTTCTTTTTTTCTTTTTTTCTTATGTTCAGGGGTTTAGATTTTTCTTTTAATTTTATTATTTTTTTATTATTTATTTTTGTATGTGTATGAATGTATTGTCTGCATGCATGTCTGTGCACCTATGTCGTGCAATGCCGCGGAGGTCAGAAGAGGGTCTTGGATTCCCCTGGAACTGGAGTTCTCCTGGAATTGGAGTTACAGATGGTTCTCAGCCGCCATGTGGGTGCTGGGGATTGAACCCGGGTCCTCTGTAAGAGCGTCGGTGCTCTTAACCGCTAGGCTATCTCTCCAGCCCCTCTTTTAATTTTATAATACTCTACAATATGAATATATACCCTCTGCCTATGTACATTAATTACCATGCCTGAAAGTAGGTGGTAAGTTAATTCTAGGGCTCATTATGATAGTCACATTATAACATCACAGTTGCTTTCAGATAGAAAGAACTATAACAATAATGCTGCTTAGCTTGCCTTTCAACTGGGAATTTGATACTAGCAACCACAAATGAGGGAAATCATTCCCCATTTGTTTTTTTTGGGGACTGTGTTACTTCACTTAGTATAATGACTTCGAGTTTCATCCATTTACCTGCAAAGTTCAGGATGTCATCTTTCTTTACCCATGCATAGAATTCCATTATGTACATGTACCACATTTTTGTTATCCACTCATCTGTTGAGGGGCATTTGGGTTGGTTCCAACTCTTCGCTATTGTGAAAAGAGCTGCAATAAACATAGATGTGCATGTATCTTTGCAGTAGGATGAGTCTTGTGGGTATATCCCCAGGAGTGGTATGGCTGGGTCAGATGGTAGGCTCATTTTGAGTCTTTTAAGGTTTCTCCACACTGCTTTCCACAGTGGTTGTACTTACATTCCCACCAGCAGTGGATGAGTGTTCCCTTTTCCCCACAACCTCTCCAGGATGTGTTTTTCTGTTTTCTTGATCTTAGCTGCTCTTATCGAGTGAGATGATATCTTAGAGTGGTTTTAATTTGCATTTCTTTAATTATTAACAATGTTGAACACTTTTTAAGATGTTTCTCAGCCATCTTTATTTCCTCACTGGTGAACTCTTTCTTCAGCTCTTGAGTGAGTCATTTGTTTTCTTGTTTCTTTGTTTTTTGAGTAGTTTATATATTCTGGATGTTATTGCTCTGTCAGATGTATCACTGGTAAAGATCTCCCATTCTGTGGGTTTTCTCTTTACTTCCTTGATTGTTTCTTTTGCTGTACAGAAGCTTTTGAGTTTGATGAGGTCCCACTTGTCAGCTGTTGACCTTATTTCCTACATAGCTGCTGTTTGATTTAGAAAGTCTTTTCCTACTCCTATGTCTTGCAGATCGCTACCAACTTTTTCTTCTATCACCTTCAGAGTTTTGGGATTCACACTGAGGTCTTTGCTCCATTTGGAGTTGATTTTTGTACAGGGTGAGAGGGAGGGGTTTATTTTTGTTCTTCTACATATGGTGATCCAGTTTTGTCAGCACCATTTGCTGAAGATGCTATCTTTCCTCCAATGAGCTTTTTTGGCCCCTTTTTCGAATACGAGGTGGCTGTCACTCTTAAGTGAAACTGTTAATAGGGAAGCTAACACAGAAGAGTAAAGATGAGCTGTTGGAGATGCTTTGAGCATTTGCATTAAGTAGAAAAACACATTGAGTATTTCATTTCTCATTTGTATAAGTATTTGGTGCCTTCCAGAAAAGCAAAACTTTGGTGTTCACTGATGTAAGATTCATTCTTCACAATGAAGGCAGTGTGGACTTCCACATCTAGGAAAAGGAGCTGTGGAGCAATGCTGGTGGGAATTTGTTCATGTGTGAAATCCTAAATCATTAAAGACCTCTAGAATGGGGCTGGAGAGACTGCTCAGTGCTTAAGAACACTGGCTGCTCTTGCAGAAGAGCTAGGTTGAATTCCCAGCACCCACATGGTGGCTGATAACCATCTCCAGTTCCAGGGGATCCACTGCTCTCTTCTGGAATCTGCTGCTTTACATACATGTACATAGGTGTACTTACATACATGTAGACAAAACACTCATGTATATAAAAATAAATAAAAAGAAACAACAAAAAAATCTCTAGGCTCTTACCCCCTATTCCAACCCAGAGTATTTATATACTCATCCCTCAGCATTATTCACTTGCATATTTGATTGGTAATTAATGACTCTAGAAGAGTCATTTAAAAGCCCTTTCTCCATAGCCCATTTTTTTTTTATTTCTGTATGTGTATGAATGTACTGTCTGTATGCAAGTTTGTGCACCCGTGTCGTGCAATGCCGCGGAGGTCAGAAGATGGCGTCAGATTCCCCTGGAACTGGAGTTCTCCTGGAATTGGGAGTTTCAGATGGTTCTTGGCCGCCATGTGGGTGCTGGGGATCAAACCCGGGTCCTCTGTAAGAGTGGTCAGCGCTCTTAACCTCTAGGCCATCTCTCCAGCCTTCCATAGCCCATTTTTAAAGTACTTTTAAAAACATTCTTGAGCAATATTAAGTGGGGTCTTTGAAGAAGCTCCTAATCATAGGGTTTGGGGTGGGGTGGACAGGAGGGGTGGGTGTGTGTAGAGTGCTTGTGTAGTTTATATATTCTGGATGTTAATGCTCTGTCAGATGTATCACTGGTAAAGATTTCCTCCCATTATGTGGGTTTTCTCTTCACTTCTTTGATTGTTTCTTTAGCTGTACAGAAGCTTTTGAGTTTGATGAGGTCCCATTTGTCAATTGTTGACCTTATTTCCTGTGCAGCTGCTGTCTGATTTAGAAAGTCTTTTTCTACACCTATGTCTTGTAGGTTGTTGCCAACTTTTTCTTCTATTACCTTCAGGGTTTCAGGTTTCACATTAAGATCTTTGATCCTCTTGGAGTTGATTTTTGTACAGGGTGAGAGGTAGGGGTTCAATTTTGTTCTTCTACAAATGGTGATCCATTTTTGCCAGCACCATTTGCTGAAGATGCTATCCTTCCTCCATTGAGGGTTTTTTTTTTTTTTTT
>VZQC01013506.1:951994-963354 GCA_009823505.1 Rhizomys pruinosus
AGTGAAAAGTGCATTACAAGGAGGATTGCTTTACCAGACTTCAAGCTATGTAACAGCTTGATTCTTAAATTGTTTTTTTTATGAGTGGTTCTAAACTAAGAGGATGCTCATTTCTTTTTTTTTTATTTTATTTATTTTTGTGTGTGTATGAATGTACTGTCTGCATGTAGGTCTGTGCACCCTTGTTGCGCAATGCTGCGGAGGTCAGAAGGGGGTGTCGGATTCCCCCGGAACTGGAGTTGAAGATGGTTCTTCGCTGCCATGTGGGTGCTGGAGATCGAACCTGGGTCCTCTGCAAGAGTGATCAGCACTCTTAACTGCTAGGCCATCTTTCCAGCCCCAGGATGCTCATTTCTAAAATATCTCTTAGAACTGTCTGTGCCCTGGAACTGTCCTGCAGGAACAATGTCTCAAACTCTCTCTGAACTATGTTCTGGAACAGTGTCCACAAGTGAGGTGCTACTCATAATTTTTAGTCAAATCAGTTTCTCCAGCTTCAGTTGGGGAAGTACAAGCTAGAATTTTACCTTAACAGACCATCTGGCCTTTCATCCCTAGTTCTAGAGATCATGTACACTCAAGGTCAAGCTTCCTTCCCAGTTTTCACTGTGGTCAATGAAGATGGGCCTGCTGTCTTTCAGCATTTTGGTATGTTAATTCTCAACCAGACCATATTCATTCATTATCTTTTTGGGTGAAGTATCAAATTAAGGTTGCCAAGTTTAATAAAAAAGTCATTAGTACAGATTCTGAGCATTTTATAAGTCATTCCTACAACAAAGGTTTTATTAATATTAAACCTGGCTTTCTGCAGAACTTAATTTGGGAAAGCTGTGTGAAATTTGACTGCAAAGGCTCTTTGGTCCAACGGAGAGTGAGACTTCACTTAGCAATAACCATGATCAGCACCTTTTTATCTCTTCACCAATAAAGAGACAGGGACTGGATAAAAGAACTAAAAAAAAAAGACTAAAAGATCTGCTGGGCATAGTGTTAAACACCTTTAATCCCAGCATGGGGGAGGTAGAAACAGCCAAATTTCTGTAAGATGGAGGCCAGCCTGAACTACACAGTGAGTTCTAGGCAAGCTAGAACTACAGGGAGATCCTGTCACACACACACACACACACACACACACACACACACACGCAAAAAAAAAAAAAAGAAACAAAATAAAACAAACAAAACCCCCAAAACTCAAAACCCCAAGCCAACCAGATCCACCTTTCTGTTGTCTTCAGCAAACATTACTCATAAAGATATTTACAGATTAAGAGAGTCAGACAGACAGACAGACAGACAGAGAGGATGGGAAACTTATAAATTATTTTTTTAGTAACCAAAATCAAGCTGACATAGTTATTCTGATGCCTGATCAAATACATTAAAGTCAAAATTAGAAAAAAAATCACTACATATTAATACATAGAATGACTCATCCTGAAGACATAACAAGTATAAATATATGTACACCAAAATTTGTGGCTTCCAATTTTGTAAAACATACACTGATGGGTATAAATGTGAGACACGATAATGGTAGGTCATTTCAATACCCCATTCTCATCTGGAGATAGATCATCCAAACTAAATCAACATAGAAATCTGAGACTTAAACTGCACCATACATCTTAACAGATACCTATGGACTATTTTCTGTTTTCTTCAGGGACTTTCTCTCTGAGTGGTTATCTAATCCCAAGTGAGCAGCCCTAAGAAACAAAATGAACATTCTTCTCAGTAGCCCACAGAACCTTCTCCAAACTAGAATGTATTCTAGTTCACAAACCAAGTCTTAACCAAATACATGAATTGAAACAATCTCTTCTCTCTTACCAGACCATAATGAAACAAAATTAAAAACCAACAGCAAGAAAAACTACAGAAGTCACACAAATACATGAAGGTGGAACAATACACTCTTGAACAAGCAGGCTACTGAAAAAATCACGGAGGAAATTTATAAGTTGCCAGAATCAAATGAACATGAATGTGCAAATTATGGAATCTTTTGGCAATTCTAAGAGGAAAACTTATGGTTATCACTGCTTACACTGAAAAATCAGAAAGACTTTAAATAAATAGAATTATAGTATACTTCAAAAACTTAGAAAACAAGAACAATCTAAACTCAAGAGCAATAACTAGTAAGAAATAAAGATTGTGCAGAAATTAATAAAATACAGTATGTGGAATTGATCAAAAGTTGGTTTGTTTAAAAAAAATAGGTTGACAAACCTTTATTGAAGCTAAGCAAAGGAAAGAGAGAAGACTCAAGACAAAGATATAGGCAATTAGTGCATGCTGAGGGGAGAGACTCAGTTCTCTGAAAGGTTATCTCATCCCAAATGCGCAGCCCTAAGCACCGGTACCCCTGATACACATGAGCACATCAGCTGTGGTCAGAGAAGCTTCTTTTTGCAGTGGGCAGCAGCCAATGAAGAGACATGAAACTGGTCAAAGTTCTGAGAATAAGAGACTGAGTGTTCAGTCTTAATAGAATATCTCCCCCACAGGATGCACCACCCAAGCTCAGGGATCATTGAGGAAGAGGAAGCAGAAAGAATGTAATAGCTGGAGGATGGGGAGGAGGGCTGTGAAATGCTGTCTTTGTACATTCAGTCATTGTGGTTAACTACACAAAACCTGGACAAGAGCAAGCCAGCCAAAATTCCAGACGTGTAGATGATCTCCAGCCCCACCTCCTGCTGAGAAGCTGTCTGCAGTTGATTGTTTATGGGAGAGGGAGAATCCCTTTTCTTTCTTTCTTTCTTTCTTTCTCTCTCTCTTTCTTTCTTTCTTTCTTTCTTTCTTTCTTTCTTTCTTTCTTTCTTTCTTTCTTTCTTTCTTTCTTTCTTTCTTTCTTTCCTTCCTTCCTTCCTTCCTTCCTTCCTTCCTTCCTTCCTTCCTTCCTTCCTTCCTTCCTTCCTTCCTTTCTTTCTTTCTTTCTTTCTTTCTTTCTTTCTTTCTTTCTTTCTTTCTTTCTTTCTTTCTTGGTCTTTTTGAGACAGGGTCTCCCTGTAGTCTTATAGTGTTGGCTGGCCTGTAACTCATGTAGACCAGGTTGGCCTTGATCTTACAGGAGCCTTCTGCCTCCTGAGTGCTGGAATTAAACATGTGCCCCACAATGCCCAGCAGAATCATTCTGTTTTGAGGATATGGCAACTTGTAAGAGTCTCATGCTCCTGAGGATGGCCCCACATCCAGGAACACATGGCAGCATTAACTGAGAGGAAAATGAAAGAGCACGAAGTTGGTAATATAGGGGGAGATGGAGGGAAGAAATGGGGGCAAGTAGAATCAGTTCATTGTGTTCATGTATGAAATTCTCAAGAATAAAGAAAAAAATTAATTATTTTGTTAGTAATAAAATTCATTAAAGAAAACAGAATTTATTCAGTATATGCTTGGTACTTAGCATCAATTATATTAATATAAACTATTCTTTTACTATGTTTTTTGTGAGCTCTATTTTAATCTTTCCTAATATTGACCTAAACAGTGCTGTAGCATATATGTAAATATGGGGTTTAGATCTGCTGCTTTAGTCCTGCTGAGAGTATAGTGCTTCTGCCAAAGTTCTGAGTTAGTGACAGAACAAAGGACAGGTTTGCAGAAAGTTGGTGGACTGTTTTAAGACACTGAATAAAAAAGCAAAGCATTTGGGAGGAGTTGGTAGGGGTCTACATAACATTAATACAGTACTCATGTATGAAATTCTAAAAAAATCCACAAATATTTAGTTAAAAATAAAAAGCAAGGAGGGGGTAGAGAGGTGGCTTAGCAGGTAAGAGCACTGGCTGCTCCTGCAGAGGACCTGGGTTCAGTTCCATATGGTGGCTAAGAACCATCCATAACTCCAGTCCCAGGGCATTTGACTCCCTCTTTACCTCCTTGGGTACTGCACAACACAAGTACACTCATGCATGTGCAGGCAATATACATAAAATCATACACATAAAATAAGAATAATAAATAAAATTTTTTTAAAGCAAGGCGAAGTTAGAGGAGTATCTACTACCCAAAAGATTCAAGTTGGCTGAATTGTCCCAAAGGAGGAAAAAGTAGCAGTGGTTTTGAGGAGAGAAACAGTGCAAATGAGAAAGGTGTGGGGTGTGCTTAACAAGAGCAGGATGTGAGTGCCAGTAATGGAGAGAGAGGGAGAGACAGAGAGGGAGAGAGAGAGAGGGAGAGAGGGAGGGTCGAGGAGAGAGAGAGAGAAGAGGAGTGACATATTTATCACGGTCTCTAACATTTTCTTTCCTTCCTCGCATTTCAAAAATCTTTAAATCGCCATTGAACCTAATTTTCACACAGAGATATTTCTTTAGTGACTGCCTGTTAGAAGAGACTGCTAGTAACCAGTAATGGAGAGAGAGAGAGAGGGAGAGGAAAAGGAGAGGAGAGAGAGGAGAGAGAGGAGAGAGAGGAGGAGGTGGAGGACCAGCGTAACACAGCAAGAGTATGATGAGGAAGAAGAGGAGAAAGGGAGAGGGAGAAGGAGAGGAAGAGGAAGAGAAAGAGGGAAGAGATGGAGAGGCAAGAAGGATGAGGAGAAGGTGAGTCCATAGCTGGAGAGAGAGAGAGAGAGAGAGAGAGAGAGAGGTGAGTGCCAGTAATGGAGAGAGAGAGAGGAGTGCGTGCCAGTAAAAGATGAAATGAAAGAGCTAGAGAGAGAGAGAGAGAGAGAGGAGAGAGAGAGAGCATATCAGAATCTTTTGTGCACTCAAGTTAGACTGAATTGTTGAATTGTGTCGAACAATGTCTCTAGGTATCTATAACTTGCCTATTTATACTACCATATACCTAAAATACTTGTACTTCTCACATTATGCATATAGAAGACATGGAGATCATAGAGAATGTGAAAATAGAAATCACATATATAAAAGTATATAACATATCCATATAGTTTTAAAATTAGCTATAGGGCGAGCAGTCACAGGACTCTGTTAAGGAACCGAGCCTGAGCAGCCCCACAAGTTTCATCTGGGTCTTTGCTCAGTTCCACTGAATTACCTGTCCTGATCTTGGGAACATATTTTAGATTCTTGATGAATTTATTTGCTTTCTACAGTCCTAGAGATTGAGCCCAGAGCCTTGCATATGCTCAGCAAGCAGTCTACCCTGAGCTGTATTACCAGCCCAACGTAGATTTGCTCTGCCGGTCCTTACTAGAAGTCAGTCTTTCATTTTCCCTCTCCCTTCCCTTCCCCCTCTTCTCTGCCTCTCTGTCTTTCTGTATCAGAGTTAAACTTAGTTCCTTCCCCATGCTAGCTAAGTACTCTAACATCAACCAAGTCAAGGTAGGATCTGAAAGCAGAAATCTGGAGGCAGAAATATCTTGATTCTTATAAAGACTTTATCAGAATTTTTCCTTTCTTATTTGGTTTTTCAATCAAATTTACTTATGGATTGAGATACTGATCCAACAGCTTCCCTCATTTGGATACATAATTGTCCAGGACCATTCGATAAATGTTCACATTCTATTTTCTCACACATCTATTTATGAATAGATCTGTCTCTGGACCATGAATTCATTTATTATTTTCTAAAAAGATGCTTTAAATGTTACTTCCTTAAGCCCACGATTATTTTAGCTCTTTCTTGAGCCTTTATTATACCTCAGGCCCTCCTTATGTTTGACAATCTTTATTTATCTAAACTCTTTTTATTCATACATGTGTATGTTTATGTATATACTGTTATATATATGCATATATATATATATATATATANCCTGTAGCCCTAGCTGGTCTGGAATTCACTATGTAGACCAGGCTGGCCTCCATCTCACAATGCTTGGAATAAAGGCATACATTACCACACCCAGTGTAAGTTTATAATTTTTAATCAGCTTATAAACTAATGAATTTCTGTAAGGTTTGTTATATATCCTTAGCTTTGGCTAATCTATTTCCTGACTTCCCCTCTTTCCAGTTTCCCTCTCTTCACTTAAATCTTTTCTTTTTTTTTTTTTTAAATTTTGTGTTTATAAATGTATTGTCTGCATGTATGTAAGTGCACCCATGACCCATGTTGTGTAATGCCTGTGGAGGTCCGAAGAGGGTATTGGATTCCCATGCAGCTGGTGTTAGATGGTTGTTACCTGGCATATGGGTGCTGAGAATTGAACCTGGTCTTTTGAAAGAGCAGCCAATTCTCTTAACTGCTGTGCCATCTCTCTAGCCCCTCCAACTTTGACCTTTTAACCTTGAGATATTAATGGCACCCACATTCAGCTATCCCTGTGTTCTAGTTTGCTTTCTGTTTCTATGATAAACCAGTCCGACCAAAAGCAACTTGGGGAAGAAAGGGTTTATTCGACTTACACTCCCATATCACAGTTCATAATGGAGGGAAGTCAAGGCAAGAATCCACAAGCAAGAACTGAAATAGAGGCCATGGAGAAATGCTGCTTATTGGCCTGCTCCCTCTGGTTGGCTCATCCAGTCACAACAGAATATTTAAGTATATGTCTTTGACTATGTGCCAGGAGTGATATGGCTCATTCATATGGTAGTTCTATTTCTAATTTTGATAAACATCCAGACTTATTTCCCCAGTGGCTGCACCATTTAAAATCTCACCAACATTGTCTAAGTGTCCTTTCCTCACACTCATACCAACATTCGTTGTCATTTGTATCCCTGATCTTGACCATTCTGATTGGGGTGAGATGATCCCAAAGTAGTTTTAATCTGCATTTCTCTACAGCTAAGGACATTGAATACTTTTTCAAGTATTTACTATCTCTGCATGGGTAGATAATGCTGTTCCCAGAAGACATGGGCTATTAAATCAAAGTCTCAATGCCAGGTGTGGGATATCTCTGAGCCATTGGTCAGGGAGGCCCCTGATGCACTCAAACCACATTGACTGTTGTCATTGCTCTTGATTGCCTCCTAGATGATTAAATCCTAAAGTCAAAAGAATACAACTCACTTTGAATGTAGGACATAGAGAAATCAACTTCAAACTGCCCAGGAAGCACCCTGCTGAGTAGATTACATAGCGCCAGAAGGTGCAATGTAGGCTTCTGGGAGAAGAAAACATATCAGTGGTCTTACCCAGTGTGGACTCTGCATACTGCAGGACTGATCTGCTGGCAAGATATGTCCACTGTTGCAGTAGTGGCGTGACACTTTGGGGAGTAACCAACTGCTAGATATAAGGTCTGTTCCATAGGACATTATTGTCTGTTACTGTAAAGCTGGTCAAAGCCCATGACAAGAGAGATCCCAGGCTTGAGAGGTAGGTGAACACAAACCTACTGTTGTTGTTTCCTTAAATGGCCATGCTCTCTAAATATTTATATCTGAACTCATAGATTTGTGCTGCTCTCTGCTTTGGTCAGAGAAGCTCCCTTTTGCAGTGGATAGTGGTCAGTGCAGACACTCATAGCTGGCCAAAGTGCCAAGCACAAGTAGCCCCGAGTGCTCAGCTGGGGATGGCTCATCTGTATCAAGCTCTCCTACCCCAGGTCAGGGAACTTTGTGGACGAGGGGTTGGGGAGACATATGGGTGACATGCTGACTTCTGGATGTGCCAGGGCTGATGCACACAACTCACAGGAGCTATGGGTACTTAGACAAAATCAAGCAAATCAAAGTTACAACAAGCCTAAGAACCTGAGTTGTGACTTCCAGAACCTACACAGACTGTGATATATCCAGATCCCTGGAGCTTGCTGGCCAGCCAATGTAGCCAATCAGTGAGCTCCAGATTTACTGAGAGACCCTGCCTCACAAAACATGCTAGAGAACGATAGGAGGAAGACACCTGATATCAAACTGTTGTCTTTCTCTCTCTCTCTCTCTCTCTCTCTCTCTCTCTCTCTCTCTCTCTCTCTCACACACACACACACACACACACACAAAACACACAAATATATACCACACACACACACACACACACACACACACACACATTCTAAGTCTGTCCTTCTGTAATCTTTTCTGGAGTCCAAACACCTTCCACAGTGAGAGACTGAAGACTCATCTCTGGTCAGTTAGGTCACGGTCTAAAAGCAAAACACTGCGAGTGTCCTCCCCTTCTAAACATGGAACTCGTTCTCTGTCTGGAGAAATGTCTGCTGATTGGATTCTAAATATTTGTCCCTTTAAAGAATCAAATATCCCGTAGCTACCTAGGCAGCCAAGAATCAGGCTCTCAGTCCTGTGCTCTTGCCAAGGCTCTTGGCTAGCTCTGGGGTTTTCCCAAAAAGAGTTTGACACTTGATACTTATTCTTCAACCTGTGATGCCTTTCTGAAACCACAGGTAGTTGATTGTGCAGTTTTCCCTTTGTGGGCAAAGAATGTTCCATCATTAGCCTAGATTTCACCCTTTTCTCAAAGGTGTCAGCCTGTGTAAAGAGGAGAGACGAATGGAGGGTTAGAAATGGGTCTTTGTATTGACGTGCACTGCTTGTCAAGCAAGACTAGGTTTACAAAAGGGATGATTATACAAGGTCTATTTCAGAGATGAAATCTTTTTATTTAAAAGAATGCGCTAAGGGCAATGCCATTCACACTGAATTGGCTAAACCCCTGATCATGAAATATTCTCAGAATGTTGGCAATCACTTCTGGGTAACCCCACTTACACAATAGCTCCAAAAGCTGCCAAACACATTGGTATGAAATGATTAAGTAAGGCTAATAAGCAACGTGGGAGCTCATTGCCTTTCTCTGAAATATTTTTACTAACTTTGAATACAAAGAACTTGATAATCATTCCTGCTTCAGAAACTTGGCAACATGGACCTTGCTACCTTGATCCCTGCATATGACACAGCACCAGTGAGGGTACAGGTCAGGAGGACAGCATTTGGTTGTTTAAATATTTCACATTTATTTGTTAAAAAGCTTTTGACTTGTGAGCATGACATTATGGGAGGATGGTCCTAATTTCATTCTCAAGTCAACGTCGTGGCTTGTGTTCCCCAATCACACATGCTTAGCCTTACTGACAACCCGTTCACAAGATGACTACATGCTTAGCCTTACTGACAACCCGTCCAAAAGATGACTACATGCTTAGCCTTACTGACAACCCATCCACAAGATGAGTAACTCTGCCCAGGTGCACTGCTTAGAAATGGGGTAGACAGACCTGCATAGATGGGCACTGAGAAGTCCTCATTTTCTTGAGAAGTGGAATACAGCTGTATTTATTGGCATTTTGTGCCAGAAAATTCCTCATTATCTGTCTATGACATGAAGATACTTCAATACATTTCTCACCTTGCCACATTTTCTTTCTTCAGCATCTGTCATCACTCTCAGTGTGTGCTCTTAGAGTGACCTCACATGACTGTGTAAATGGAATTTATTATAAAAAGGGAAGATGGAAAAACTGAAATGCAATGATGCTTCCTTTACAAAATCAGCTACATATATATATATATATATGTATATATATATATATATATATGTGTGTGTGTGTGTGTGTGTGTGTGTGTATATACTATANAGGAAAATAAGTAGAAGCCTGTAACATTGTATTCTGGAAGTGATTTTTAACAGATAGTGCCTAAATTTATAAAGTCTGGAAGTGATTTTTAACAGATAGTGCCTAAACTTATAAAGACTGCATTGCCAGTGAGGAAATTGGCATTGATTACAAACCTGGGAGAAGATGGGTTACAGACAAATACTTAATAAGATGCTCTTCTCGTTTGCTGGTTTGGGGTGTGGTAGGTGAAAACTCCGATATTCTGCTTGAACTTTCAAAAACAATATTCTAGAATCACTGTGTATCAGAAGAGAGTCTCTGGTCAAGGTAAACCAATCAATTATAAAAGGCCATGTCCAGAAATGAATCAGAGGTGGTTAGAAGGCCGATCTTGCCTTCTGGACCCTTAAGTTTGTGCTAGCTGAAACACAAAACAAGGGAAAACCCTAAGGACATGACATGGGCCAAGGCTAGGCTGGTCTAGAATGAAGCCTGATGAAGCTTCTGTGCCTATGCCAGGACACCTCACCCTGATACTATTTACAAGGAAGTTTAAGAAGTTTCCCTCTCAGAGTGGATTTAGGATTGGCACTCTCTATCCCAGTTATTAGCCTGCAGCCTCTGGTCTGGTTGCAAGGTACATTATTTTTTCTTTAATTTTAAAATCTTTAATTCATAAGTTAAGATTTGTGTTTTAACTAATGCCAAGTCAGTATCTAATGAAGTGAAAAATTTTAAAAAAGCTCAGTATATTGCTATAATGCATTCTTGCATATGGTTTTGGAGGCTGTGTGACAAATTCTCACTCCTGGGATTAAATTATATGTTATCTATTTATTTAGTATTTTATGTTTATTTGTTAAGATTGTGTTTAGAAAATATATAACAGTCTATCTTTCCTGCCATGTAATATGTGAATTTATTTATAAAATTCTAAATCACAAGGTACATGAGGTTTTAATCATGAAGATTAAAAGGCAGGGAGTCTCCAGGAGACAAAACATGCACTTTCTTTCTGGAATGATGCTTTATAACATTCAAACTGTTTTTACATCTGAGGTGGAGTTGAGGTCCCTTTGGACATCATTAGTTATGCCCAAGTATAGGCTTAGTATGACACTGAATAATGTTAAAATTTGTTGAATTTAAGATGAACCAAGAAGCCTGTCATGCGCTCAATGTCAAAATAATCCAATGACATAGCCAAGGCCACTGTCATTCATCATCACTCTAAAGAAAACCCAGACTGTGAAAGAGAAGCTGCATTTCCTAGAATTGGGACTTTAGATTACTGTATTGCAACTCTAGCACCGTTGCTTTTATTACAAATTCAGGGATTCTTCCACCATAACAAAGAAAAGGAAATGGAAGAGAAGGAAGCTAAATATAATTTGAGCTATACTTCTAAGGAAATGGATAGATCTCTGCTTTTCTTTTTTTGATAAGTGAGGTTCTAGACGGTAGCTGGAAGATGCTCAGGGTTGCAGGAGAAGGATTTCTTAGGGTTTGCTGAGAGAGCTAGCTATTGGCTTGGAAAGGATATTGTTAGGAAATCAGAGAAGCTTGGAAAGCAGAGTCTAGGATAAGAAAGCGCAGTAGATCCAGAATCAGGAGGGCACTAGGGTTACAATAGGCAAGAGCCAGAAGGAAGACAGGGACAGGGACCTGGGGGATTTTTAAAATTCTTAAGTGGGGCTGGAGAGATGGCTCAGGGGTTAAGAACACCAACTACTCTTGCAGAGGGCCCAGGTTCGATTCCCAGCTAAGAACCGTCTTTAAGTATAGTGGTGTACACCTTTAATTCTGGTACTCGGGAGGCAGAGGCAGGCAGATCTCTGTGAGTTCAATGCCAGCCTGGTCTACAGAGTGAGTTCCAGGCCAGCTGGGGCTACAGGAAGAC
>VZQC01013510.1:8761-23761 GCA_009823505.1 Rhizomys pruinosus
AAAATAAAAAAAAAAAAGAAAAAGAGAGAAGACTGAACATAGATTCTCAAACGGAAAGATGAAGAATGGAAATTCTTAGGACTTCCCACCCTGCCCCCTCATATTTTCCAGACAACCATGGCCGAATGGACTAAATTAGAGTGGAATTCCATTGGCGAAGTATTCAGAACTGTGCCAATTCTCCTTACCGAGTTGCCCATAAAACCGAATCTTGTTCTTTTCCATCCCACCCCCAGGGGTCTAGGGGCAGTTAAGTTTCAGGAAGGTGGACATTAGAGAAGGGACATGGGAAAGAGACTTAGACTCAAGGTGGGTAGTGGCTGCTGGGTTCTGAGGTGTGTTAAGAGGCATTTAAAACAAAGAGCTGTTTCATTTATGCTTCAATTAATCCCAAGGGTGTCCCTAGTATAGGGAACTTCAAGGCAACAGGGTGTGTTTTGAGGGCACTCCATTTGTAAAATGCTAAAATTAGAACAGAACAGTTTCTCTACTGTGGGACTTTTCCGGGTCTTTCAAATGCTAACGTGTATTGTGAATCTCTGAGGAAGCACACAATCCTCTTTTCTTAGCATTTCTTTTTGTGGGAAGAGTGTCCCTAAAACATAGAAATGCTATGTTAGCAGGCTACAGAGCCTCCAGCTGGGTCGATTCCATTAGGTTTGGAAATTGTTATGAGCTGCACGCTTGGAGGCTGATGGCCAAGAGAGAAGAAAGCAGCCAGGACCTGGGAAGGGGGGACTTAGAGATTTCTCAGGGTGGGATTGGCCAACTGTGTGCCCCAGAGCCAAGGTCTTCCAGCACCTGTAGTGAACATTTCGGGTCTCTGAATGTGGAGCATCTGGTGGGGCATAGACCCACCCAAGTCCCCTGACACACCAGCTTTCCTCAGGGTAGAAGTGAAAAGGAGCAGAAGTTGACTGGTCAGCCTTGGAATCTGGAGCTATTTTGGACTTGGCCAAAAGAGCAGGCTTTGCAGGCTGCCTTGTAAATGCTGGCCCTTGGCTGGGGGTATGGGTCAGTGATAGAGTGCTTGCCTGGCATTCACAAGGCCCTGGGTTCTATACCATAACTGAAAAAAAAGGGGTTGTCATCCTCCCACTTCAATCTATACTTGGCAAAAGAACTATCCTGAGCCACCACAACAGGTGCAGTTTTCTAACTGGCCATCAGGTGATCAAGTCAACTAAATGTGCCATATGTCTGCTAAATACAGGCCCAAGTTATTATCTACACCATGTGCATTGATAGCTGCATCTGTCAACATTCTGGAAATCTACAAGTCTCACATCCTGACTTCCTTTCTTTGTATTTAGAGAAGTGGGTTTTCAAAACCCACACAGACTTGAGTAGGCCAAGCTGTCATGGTAAAACTACCTGTTTTCTTTTTTGAAAATTACAATATTTTAATTATTTGAGAATTCATATGTCCATTTTTTTGTTACGAGGTCTTATTATGTAGCTAAAGCTGACCTTTAACTCAGCTTCCCCAATTGCTGGGATTACAGGAGTGTGCTACCATGCCTAGCAATAATACTTCTTAATAATACTAAGTTAAAACTGTTATAAGAATGTTCATCAAAACTCAGACTATTGTGAAAAAATCTGCCACAGCCAGTCCTCAGGATGCAAGAACAGGAGAGCCTGGTGGGGAGTTGCAGCTCTCAAAGGTATCAGACATGTCTCTAACTGAAAGGCTGGAGCAACTACAAAGACTGATCGGAGTTCAAGGGAAGAAGAAGCTGCCTCTGAGCTCCATCTTTCTGCACTGCTGGAC
Organism: Rhizomys pruinosus; assembly: GCA_009823505.1. Taxonomy (NCBI): domain Eukaryota; kingdom Metazoa; phylum Chordata; class Mammalia; order Rodentia; family Spalacidae; genus Rhizomys; species Rhizomys pruinosus. The sequence goes on from VZQC01013510.1 coordinate 10,536, forward strand.
ATGGTGGACATTTGAGCAGCCTGACATGAGAAGTGGCTTTCTCTTTAGAAGAATTCAGTTTTTATTCAATTTATGCTGTTCTCAGATGTGTGTTACACTGTTGGAAATGTAATTAATTATGCAAATAAATCATTTGAATCATTAAAAAAAATTCAAACAGGCCAGGCATGGTGATGCAAGCCTTTAATCTCAGCACTCAGAAGGCAGAGGCAGGCAGATCTCTGTGAGTTCAAGGCCAGCCTGGTCTACAGAGCAAGTTCTGGGCCAGCTGGGGCTACAAGGAGAACTTGTCTCAAACACACACACACACATACACACACACAGAATATTCAAACAGGCCCCTCACTCCCACATAACACACATAATTAGTAACAAATCTTTTAAAAGCAAACAGAAAACAAGAAGGCATTGAGGTTGTGGCTCAGTGATGGAGTATGTATACCATGTAAGAGGTCATAGGTTCCACCCCAACATCAACAAATCTACGATAGACTAGAAAAGTGTCAAACTTTTAATTTCTATATATTGTCCAAATTGTGTGTGTATGTGTGTACTGTATATAATTTATATTTTATTATGTGGTTGTTTAAAAAAAATGAAAGTTGCTGGTCTGGAGCATGCATTTTTTTAATTTTTAAAATTACGTGTGTGTGTGTGTGTATGTGTGTGTGTGAGTGATTTATTAGGCATTCTCTTGCCATGGCTCTTATACTCATGTGGAAGTCAGAGTACATCTTGCTGGAGTTGATTCTCTCTACCGGTGGGTCCTGGGGATCAAACTCCTGTCATGAGGCTTAGCAGCAAGCACCTTTACCCACTTAGCCTTCTCACTGGCCCTTAAGCAGGCATTTTCTAAGGCATTTAACTTTGGGGGCTAGGGAGATGGCTCAGCAGGTAAGAGCACTTGCTGTCCAAGCATGAGAACCTACATTCAAATCTCCAGCCCCTCATGAAAAGCTGGGTACGGTAACGCCCTTGCCTGTAGCCCTGGTGCTGTTGTGCTGTTGTGGGGGCAGAGACAGAAGGATCGCTGGGGCTTGCTGGTTAGTAGCATAGAAAAAAAAAAAAAAAAAAAAGACCTGAAAGTTGCATGTTCAGTAGAGACCTTATTCAAGGGAATAAGGTAGAGTGTGATACCTGTTCTCTTCTCTGGCCTTCATCCATGCATGGGTGTGCTCACATAGGTAAGTGAACCTCTTCACTTTAAAACATTTTACTTTGACATTTTCATACCTATAAAAACTTGCCCTTCCAAGTGTGGTGGCACACGCCTTTAATCCCAGCACTAGGGAGGCGGAGGCAGGCAGATCTCTGTGAATTCAAGGCCAGCTGGGTCTACATAGCGAGTTCCAGGACAGCTGGGGCTACAGGGAGACCCTGTCTCAAAAAGAAGCAGCCTCCAAAAAAAGTTGCAAGAATAGTAGAATGAATATTTTGGCCATTCACCTCTTAGTTTCCCAGTTGTTAACCTCTTATCATATTTTATTTCTCTCTCTCTTCATAGTTTTTACCAATTTTACTATTTTACTAATAGTCTGAATTGCAGACACCATGACCTGCTAACCCTTAACTGTGTATTTCCTAAGAATGAGACTATTTTCTTATTCACAATGTTATCAGAATCAGGATCTTTATCATTAATAGCATACTATTATTTTAAATACTCACCTTGGAAGCTAGAGATGTAGCTCATCTGGTAGAGTGCATGCCTAACATGTATGAAGCCCTGGGCTTGGATTGGTCTCTAGCACTGTATAAACCACACATGGTGGCAAGTGCCTGTAATCCCAGCACTTTGGAGGTGGAGTCAGGAGGATCTGATATTCAGGGTCATCCCCAGCTATATAGCCAGTTCTTGGCCAGCCTGGGCTATATGAGACCCTGTTTGAAGAAAACAAAAACACTCTGCTCTGGGAGCGTACCCCAGTGGTAAAGGACTTGCTTGGTATGCATAAGGGTTCCATCTTCAGAAAGAGACATACAAAATTTTTTAAAAAATTAAAAATACACTCTGTTGAAATCTCAATGATCATGAAATGATCTTTTATGTAGTCATTCCTTCCCCTATTGGTGGAGAATGAGGTTCCTGAATCTTGGCTTCTTTTCATTTGATCACTGTATTTAGCACTAAATGTGCTCATTGATTGTCATGTTTCAGAGTAAACTGGTTCTCCAAGTGTCTTACTTTGCAAATGTGAGAATCCGATGAGGTCAGAAATGTTTGCTCAAACCATGCATTGTAGCCATGGAAACTGAGTGCCCACCATGAGAATCCCGGAGAGTAGGTCTCCGAGTTTGGGTAACCATGGACATCCACAGTGGACACACAGCCTGCGTTACTGAGGAACAAGATGTCACCTTGTGAGGAATGTACTTCCTTTCATTTGGAATGGGCTCAGGAGTCAGCTTCAAAGTTTTGCCCTAATTCTGCCTGGGTACTTAGGTGGCCAGCTTTTTAAATGAATGTTGCTTGGCCGAATGTTTCTGAACAAATACCAACATTGAAATAGCCTCTTGGGAGAGAGATTTTTGTGGACATACCTAACCCAGTACAATTTTGGGAACATGGGAGCTGCTCACTGCCAAATAGATTAAGAGATGGCCTGAAACAGTCATTATGAACTCAAGAGAGCAGGGAGTGAAGAGTTTCCATTTTGAGTTCATTAAGTCTTTGGCTAGTGTTGCACACATGCACTTCCTCCTCCTGCAGTCCCAAAGCAAAACAAGGTACAGACTCCCCAAACCAAAGTTTGGAAGATTCTAGCTAGTTCATTTGGGATTGCCTGCAGAGCGAATGGGTGAGGAAGTTACTTACAAGAATGTCGGTGTTCCCCATCCCTCACAGCCATACGAGAAATTACTTTTCCTGCCATGAACCCTGCAACCTCTGCCCAAGATTGTCGAGGTTGAGAGAGACACACCTCTGCTTTCTCTGTTTATATACCCTCAGCTCTTTCCCCTTATAGAGCCAAGGCTGCCTGGTTAGTTGGGAGGGGTAGCTGACCCTTCAGGCCCCTCCTTTTTCCTCAGAAGGCCAACAGTTATAATCCTGGGCAGGCAGGTGTCCCTGAGCCTAGGAGGGCATTTGATGTCCAAGGTCAGGTTTTTGGAGGACCATCTACCCTACAGCTAGTTATCACCCTGGGAAATGTTTGGTATCACCAGTTTACTAGGCAAAACTATATGTAGCAGTCAGGATGGGCCACATTTTGCTGCTGTAACAACTCCCAAACTTTACTGGCTTACTGGAATTTGTTTCTTGCTTATGTTACTTGGCCAGTGTAGGCTCATTAGGGGGGCATTCTCTTTGTAACTAGAGACCCAGCCTGATGAAGAATCATCATCTTAGGACATTGTTACCAAAACACAAAGTTTCAGTGTTCCTAGCCACAGAGGTTGGGAGACCCATGCATCACTTTGAAATGTTTCCACTCAGATGTGGCACATGTTGCTGCTCACATTTCATTGGCTAAAAGAACCTGTGCTTACCTCACTGAAGCAGGGAAGTGGGTCCCTCATGTGCCCAAGGAAAGAAGGACTGAGAGTATTTATGAATGCTAGTAATTCACTGGTGGCTCTGACTCAAGCTCAGGCTCACCAGGTAGAACACTTAGAACCCTCTGAAGAAATAGAGACTGCAGGAGAAAGTCCCCAGGAAGGATTCAGAACATAGCATTTAGCCAGTAGCTTTTTAATGGTTCTTACAAGAAAGGGGGAGAGAAACTGGGCATGATGGCACATGTCTATAATCCTAGCACTATTGAGAAGCTGAGGCAGGAGGATAGTTTGGGGCCAGCCTGGCCTAAATAGTGAAATCATGTCTCAAAAATCAAAACCAGGGGTGGGGGTAGATGTTTAGAGGGACAAGTGGGGGGTGAATATGATCCAAATATATTGTATGGGAAGATAGAGAGATGGCTCTGGTTAAGAGCACTGGCTGCTCTTGCAGAAGACCTGGAATCAGTTCTCAAGCACCCACATGGTGACTCACAACTGTCCATAATTCCAGTTCCAGGGGATCTTACACTCTCATCTGGCTTCTGCAGGCATTACATACATGAGTGGTCTTACACTAGTTATTATAAAAGTAAATTTAAAAAATTGGAGTTCTATGCAGCGGTAAAGAAAGATGACATCATGAACTTTGCAGGTAAATGGATGGAGCTCTAAGCCATTATGCTAAGTAAAGAATGGTTTCCCAGCTGGGCGTGGTGGTGCACGCCTTTAATCCTAGCACTTGGGAGGCAGAGGTGGGCAGATCTTTGTGAGTTCAAGGCCAGCCTGGTCTACAGAATGAGTTCCAGGACAGCTGGGGCTATGGCTACAGGGAAACCCTGTCTCAAAAATACCCAAAAAAAAAAAAAATGGTTTCCCTCATTTGTGGATGCTAACACCAAATCCCCAGTTGAAAGTCAAGCTGAGCAATGCTATTGTTATATTTCTTTTTATCTGAAAGCAACCGTGCTGTTATAATGCGAATCTCTTAATGGGCTCTAGAATTAACTTACCACTTATTTTCAGACATTGTAATTACTGTATATGGGTGGAAGGTATGTGTCCTAGTTTATCTTTCCATTGCTGTGACAAAACACTCTGACACCAACTTGGGGAGGAAAGGGTTTATTCAGCTTACATCTCCTGGGTCACATTTCATCACTTAGGGAGCCCAAGACAGGAACTCAGGGCAGGAACCTGGAGGCCATGGAGGACTGCTGTTCACTGGCTTGCTCTCTACTGGCTTGCTCTCTGGCTCATGCCCAGCCTGCCTTCTTATACTGTCACTGCTCAACAATCAAGACAATACACCACAGATGTGGCCACAGGCCAATCCAATGGAGCCAATTCCCCAACTGAGGCTCCCTCAACCCAGGTGTGTCAAGTTGACACCAAAGCTATCCAGCACAGTATGTATTCATATTTTGGAGTAATATAAAATTAAAAGGAAAAATGTGAATTCCTAAACATATTTTGGAATTAACATAGTTTATTTTCAGAGGCCATAATTTTGGTACATATGTGACATTTATATAGGCATATTTCAGAGCAATACAAATGGGAGGGAACAACAACATAAGGACTGGGTCAAAGAACTGATTGATACAGTTAAATTCTGCCCAAAACAATAAACCTCTCCAGAGAAAAACTTTAAAAAAGACTAAGAGAAAGATGCAGGACGTGTATGGCAGAATGCATGGACTGGGGTGGGGGGGTAGGGAAAGGGGAATGTGTCTAAATTGGACTGAAAATGATGTATACAATACACAAAACATCAGTATTTTATTGAAAAAAATAAATAAAATTAAAAATACATTGTATGAATTTCTCAAAGAATTAATAAAAAATATTGTTAAGAAAAAGCAACAAGAGAGAGAGAGAAAAACTTATAGCCCTAAGTGCCCACATTAAAAAAACAGAAAGGAGCCAAGTGTGGTGGCACACGCCTTTAATCCTAGCACTTGGGAGGCAGAGGCAGGCCGATCTTTGTGAGTTCAAGGCCAGCCTGGTCTACAGAGTGAGTTTCAGGACTGCTGGGGCTACAGGGTGACCCTGTCTCGAAAAAAACAAAAAACAAAACAAAACAAAACAAAAAAACAGAAAGGGAACAAATAAATGATCTAACACTACAACTAAAAACACTTGAGAGACAGCAACAAATGGACCCTAAACCCAACAGACAGGAATAAATAACAAAAATCAGAGCAGAAATCAATGAACTAGAAACAGAGAAAACAATACAAAAAGATCAATGAATCCAAAAGGTAGTTCTTTGAAAAGATAAACAAGATAGACAGATTTCTAGCCCCGTTAACAAAAAGAAAAAAAGAGCAACTCCAAATTAATAGTATTCGTGATGAAAAGGGAAACATTACAACAGATAATGAAAAGATCCAGACGATCTTATGAGACTTCAAAAATCTATACTCTACTCAGTTTGAAAACCTAGAAGAAATGGATGAATATCTGAAATCCTGGGAACGAACAAAGCTTAACCAAGAGAGGAGGTTGACAGTTTAAATAGACCCATAACATTTGAGGAAATTGAAGACGTAATAAAAAACCTCCCAACTAAAAATAGCCCAGGCCCAGATAGTTTCACAGCAGAATTCTATAAAACATTTAAAGAAGTCTTACAACCTTTACTCAAACTATTCAGAAGGACACAAACAGAGGGAAATCTCCCCAATCCCTTCTACCAAAGCTAGGCAAAGACACAACCAAAAAAGAAAACTATCTCATTAATGAATTATCTCATTAATGAATACAGATGCAAAAATTCTCAACAAAATACTTGCAAATCACATACAGACCCACATCAAAAAGATCCTCCATTATGATCAAGTTGGATTCATACCAGAGATGCAGAGATGGTTCAACATACATAAATCAATAAATATTATAAAACACATAAATGGACTGAAAGACAAAAACCACATGATCATCTCAACTGATGCAGAAAAAGCCTTTGACAAGATCCAGCATCCCTTCATTTTTAAAGTTCTAGAGGTGTCCAAGCCTTTTCTAAAATATTACGCAGTAGTTAAAAGTATCAGGCTGGTGTAACTTAGCCTTTCTAGATCCTTAATGACCATACTTAATGCCCATACCAATTTGGCCCAGGGTCTTAAGGGATAACTTGATTCCTTGCCCCCAGAGGTCAACTAAGTCCCAGGGGACTATGCATGAGGGCATCTCTTGAAATGTCCTGCAAATGTGAGTCACCAGTCTTCCTGTGCAGGGAGGTCTTGGAGAGCCACTAATGGGATTTCAGCCAGTGTCCAGGCTATAAAGAAGAAAGTCTGCTCATGCTTCAGAAAAGGAAGACTGATCTAGCAAGACCTAACTTTGTCCTCAAGTGAATGGAACTGGTGATTGAAAAGCCAAAAGGATCCAGGGGCTCCCTCTCCCCAAAAAAACCTGAGTGACCCTTGAGCACCAGATCCTCAATTGACCTTGAGAAAAAAAAATCTGAGCTAACTGTGTGGCCTTAAACATCCAAAAGGAAAGTATACCAGAAATAAATAGTAAGTCCTGAGAAATTGTACTTCAGGTACAAAACTTGAGATCTTAGTAAAAAGACAAAAATTAAAAAAAAAAAAAAAGCACAGTTGTTTTGCCTGTCTTACTGGCAAGTGCAGCTACCCTGTGGCTGCCACTGCATTTGCCATCCTTCAAATACATGAGAAGAGACAGCTTTTCAGCCTTCCAATATGGACTGAAGACTCATGTCTTTCCAAGAATCCTCCAAACCTTCAGTGCCAGATGGGGACTGCTGAGACATCCAACTTGTGGACTGAGCTACTACTGGGGTTTCCGATTCTTCAGGGGATAGACTGCCATTGTTGGACTACCCAGGCTGTATCATGGAGACCATTACAGGAAGATCAAGACAGGACGTGGTGCTTACTGGACTTCATTTTTTGACCATGGGAAGGGAAAACCCCAGTGTGGAACACAAGGGCAGAACTGATGGTGGTTTGGGTTTGTCAAGGAGGAGACTTCAAACATGATACCTTTCAGTCTAATTAAAAAAATCATAAGCTGAAGATGCTAAAACCTATGATATATGTGGCATGCATATGTGCATATTTTGGAGTGATGCATATTGGAAGGAATAACAACAACAACAACAACAGTCAACAACAACTGCGTCAAAGAACTGACTGAAACAGTGAACTTCTGCTCGAAACAGTAAATTTCTGCATGGAGAATTTTGAGAGAGACTGAGAAAAAGATGAAAAACATGTTTGGCAGAATGCATGAGCTCTGGTGGGGTGGGGGGCAGGGAGGGGGCACGGGTCTAGATTTGATTTGTAATGTAATTTTGTATGAAATGCACAGAGCTTCAATAAAACATTGGCTTTGAGAAAAATTTTTTTCTGGGCTGGGCATTTAATTCCAGCACTCAGGAGGCAGAGGCAGGTATATCTCTATGAGTTCAAGGCTGGCCTGGTCTACAGAGCAAGTTCCAGGCTAGCTGGAGCTATAGGGAGGTCCTGTCTGAAAAATACCGAAAAAAAAAAAAAAGTTTTCTGTTTTCTGTCCTGAAGAGATAGCTTATCAGTTAAGAGCACTAGCTGCTCTTATACAGGACTTGAGTTTGATTGTCAGTACCACATGGACAGTAGTTCCAGGAGCTTGGATGCCCTCTTCTGACCTCCATGGGCATTACATGACATGAGTGCACTTACATGCAGGCAATACACTCATACACATAAAAAAATAATAATTTTTTTTTGTCTTTTTGAGACAGGGTCTCTCTGTAGCCCCAGTTATCCTGGAACTCACTATGTAGACCAGGCTGGCCACACTAGATAAAATATTTTAACAAATGTTTTCCAAGTGTGATGGTTAATCCTGGGTGTCAACTTGACTGGACTAAGGAATAAAGAGAAAAAGGATCTTCGGATTGGACTACCTCAACCTGGATGGCCCACCTCAAATGTAGGCGTTACCTTCTGCTGGCAGGCAGTATTAAAGGCCATGCCAGAGAGATCTGGTCCCTTTTTCCTGTGGCTTGCCTCTCTCTCACTGGTGAGTTTGTCTTGCTGCTGTGATCAACCCTACGGATCCCAGCGTGTACTGAGACTGGCAGATCTCCTGGAATCCATCGGGCCTTCAGCACCAGATTGGGACTACTGAGACATCCAGCCTTGGGGACTGAGCAGTTCCCTGGATTCTCAGCCTCTCCAGTGCAGCTCGGTTACTGTTGGACTCCTTGAACTCTGTCACGTGAACAAATCAATAAATTGTATCTAACTATATATTCATCCTGTTGCTTCTGTTTCTTTAGAGAACCCTGACTAATACACCAAGGTAGATAGCGAACTTTTCTAGTAGGCACAAGGCCCTGGGTTATAGCCCCAGCTCCTTAAAAAAAAGGCTTTCTATACAAACTATAATATTTAATTGCCTAAAGCCTGATCTTTGGAAAAGGCTCCCAGTGGGACGGTCTGAGGCAGTTTGCTCCAAGGTCCCCTATGATGGTCTCAAAAGGCTGGTCCACGTCCCTCAAGCTCACGTGCTTCCTTGTCAGATCACCACTATGTTCTCTCCAGAGGAGTTGGCTTTCTGGGCACAGCTGTGCTTGTCTCTTGGTCCACTCTCCCATTTTCACTCCTTCTTCAAGAGAGAGGGGGGAGGTTTTCTTCTTGATTCTCCAATTGAACCCAGTCTAGGCTCTGCCCTCTGGATCCCTCACAGGTCAGACAAGAAGTGAGTAAGACTTCTCCATAGGGGTGGTTAGATTGGAAGAGAAGAAAGTAGGCCATCCAGCTGTTGCTGGGCAAGACTGTTGGCAGCACTCAAGACCCTAGCCTCCTTAGAGGCCTCACCCAAATGCGCTGGGACTTGCTGTTTCCCAGTGAGGAATTTTACTCATCCTCCATTCTAAGGCCCACATCTGAAACTCTACCTTGGAAACTCCTGTCTTTGCAAAGTGGCTGCTTGTGCCTCTGCAGCACTTCCCACAGGAGGTCACCTAGTCCTAATGTGTGCAACACCAGGACAGGAGAGGACAGAGAATCCCTGGCTAAAGCATTCAGCCCTCTTTGCTTCCTGACTGCAGACACAATGTGACTGGCCATCTTGTGGTGCTCCTGCAACTTTCAATTCCCTGCTGTAAGAATGATTTTTATATAACGGACATAATCTGGACTAATGTCTTTTAATTACCCTTTGCAAACTCTGTGTCTTGTGACCTGTGTGTCCTGTGATGAGGTTTTTCCCTGGTACTCCACTCAACAAGATAATGAATGAATGTGAGGAGGCTTGAGAATTAACATCAAATCACTGAAAGGGGGTGCATACCTCCATTGAACACAAGGAAGGCAAGGACACATGACCTTGTATGAATGTGAACTAAGGATGAAAGACCAGAAGGTCTTTAAGGATTAAGAGTAGAGTCAAACCTGTACTTCCACTACCAGTGAGGCTGGAGAAACCTTATGGAATAAAAATGTGACCGTGGGGGCTGGAGAGATGGCCTAGCTGTTAAGAGCACTGACTGCTCTTGCAGAGGACCTGGGTTCAATCCCCAGCACCCACATGGTGGCTGAGAACCATCTGTAACTTCAATTCCAGGAGAACTCCAGTTCCAGGGGAGTCCGACACCCTCTTCTGCCCTCTGAGGCTTTGCACAACATGGGTGCACAAACCTACATGCAGACAGTACACTCACACAAATAAATAAATAAATAAATAAATAAATAAATATTAAAAAAAAATGTGACTGTGGCTGGGCCCATCAAAAAAAGAATTCCTGGCTGTCAGCCCACCTGCCTGCCTGCCTTCCAGCCTCTTCATCCTGGCTCTATGTTGCCTCAAAACTGCTGCCCAGAGCTTCAAAGACCAAACATTGATTCTGATATGCCAGTTAGCATAAGGTTACACAGTCTAACACAACTCTGTCATCCTCTGTCTGTCCCTGCATCTACTGGTTCTAGTGGGTACTGGGGCTGCACAGCCTCACGCTCAGTCTTCAGGAAACGTTGAGGGAGGAGGAGTCCATGACTCATGTGTAAAGTTTTTTTTTAATTTATTTTTATTTCAATTTATGTGTATGTGTGTGTATTAGTTACTTCTCTGCTGCTGTGATAAAATACCATGACCAAGGCTGCTTTGAGAAGTGTACTGGATAGCTTTAGTGTCAACTTGACACACTTGGGTTGAGGGAGCCTCAATTGGGGAATTGGCTCCATTGGACTGGCCTATGGCCACGTCTGTGGAGAATTTTCTTGATTGTTGAGCAGTAATGGAGGGCCCAGCCCACTATGGGTGGTGCCACCCCTGGGAAGGTATAAGAAAGCAGGCTGGGCATGGGTCAGGGGAGCAAGCAAGTAAGCAGCATTCCTCCATGGCCTGTGCTTCAGCTCCTGCCTCCAGGTTCCTGCCCTGAGTTCCTACCTTGGGCTCCCTCAGTGATGAGCTGTGACCCAGGAGATGTGAGCCAAATAAACCCTTTCCTCCCCAACTGCAATCGGTCAGAGTGTTGTGTCACAGCCATTGAAGAGTAACTAGAACAAGAAGGAAGATTTATTTAGGCTTCCAAAGGAAGAAGAGTCAATCATGGTGGGGGAGACATTGCAGGATGCAGTGGGAACAGAAAGGTGAGCGGTCACATGTTCAAGCAGGCACCCGAAGCAGACAAACTGGAAGAGGACAAGGCTAAAGTCCCCAGTAACACACCTCCTCCAGCAAGGCTAACCTTCCAAAACAGAGGCACCAACTGGGGATGAAGTGTTCAAATACTTGGAGCCTATGAGGTCTGTGTGAGTATATGCTGCCCACTATGGGTGCCCTCAGAGGGCAGGAGAGAACATGGGGTCCCCTGGAGCTGGAGTTAAAAGCAGTTGTGTGCTGATGTGGATGGTGGGAACCAAACTCGGGTCTTCTGGAAGAGCAGCAAGCTCTCTTAACCTCGAAGCCACTTTTCTGGCCCATTTTGTTTATTTTTCAATGCTGGGATGGAACTAGGACCTCACGCATGTCAGGTAAGCTCTCTAACACTCGCTCTGCCTTTGCATTACAGCGGCAATACCTGCTGGATAGTTGTTCCCTGAGACCGATCTCTCTCTCTCTCTCTCTCTCTCTCTCTCTCTCTCTCTCTCTCCCGATTTAACTTTTTCATTTGATTCTCCTCTTCCCACTAAACCACACACAACCAGCCCTGGTCTTGAAGAGTACTCTGGTGTCTGCTTTCCTGTACAAGCTAGGCTGAGGCCACCATCCCTCCTGGCCAACTTCAGTACCAGAATGAAAGCTACCTCTATTCCTTCTGTTTGTGCTCTGGGCAGAGGAAATTGAAAGACACTCAAGCAAACATACAATTTTCAAGGGAGTTCTTTTGAAAATATGCTGATTTTTAGAACTGTCACCCTGAGAGGAAAAAAAAAAGAGTTGTTTATATCCAGACCGAGTCCCACCCCACCAACCCATGGGAGGCCCACGGAAGTCTTTTCTCCACAGTTCCTAGAGACCAGATTTTCCTGTGAGTCTACAAATGGGCCCTTATGCCTGACATCTGTGCAGAGCTTCCTCTTTTGTTGTTGCTGTTGTTTTGAGGCTGAGTCTTACTCTGGCTCAGGCTGGCTTTGAATTCATGGCAGTCCTTTTGCCTCAGTCTCCTGAATGCGGAGATGAGAGATGTGAACACCACACCTGGGTGTTGTCACTCCCTTTCAATTCATTAGTGGGTCATGGAACAGTAGATGCCACCAGCCTTATGGAAAGAATTGCTGGGTATAGCATGATGGTAGTGTGTGTTTCACATATGGGAGGCTAGAGGTTCAATTCTCAGCAACGTGCCCTCTTCCATCTTAGTTTCTTTTCCTGTTGCTGTGATAAAATACTATGACAAAAGCAACTCAGGGGAGAAAGGGTTTATTTCAGCTCATGAGGGTACAGTTCATCATGGCAGGTAAGTCAAAGCAACAGGTGCTTAAAGTAGTTAGTCACATTGCATCCACAATCAGGAAAGAGAGGGACGAATACAGGCTATTAGGCTCCCTTCCTCCATTTATACAGATCAGGATCTAAGCACGGAATGGGCCAGTCTCAGTTGTCCAGTCTTCCCACCTTAATTAATGCAATAAAGATAATCCTCTCCAGGCACAACCAGAGGTCCATCTCCCAGATGATTCTAGATTCTAAGTTGACAATTAATCCTAAACATCAACCCCCAGATGAATAAAGAAAATGGAAATATTAGCATGTATCAGAGGTAGTAAGAAAAGTATTTCACTAGACTTAAAAAAAAATTTTTTTTTGGTCTTTTGAGACAGGGTCTCCCTGTAGCCCCAGCTGTCCTGGAACTCATTCTGTAGATCAGGCTGGCCTTGATCTCACAATGATCCACCTGCCTCTGCCTCCCAAGTGCTAGGATTTTATTTTTAATTATACATCTGTGTATGTGTGCATGTGAGTAGTTACCTGCAGAAGTCAGAAGAGGGCATCTGATCCCCTGGAGCTGGAGTTACAGACAGTTGTGAGTCACCTGATATGGGTGGTAGGGATTGAACATAGTCCTCTTGCAAGAACAGTAAGTTCTCTTGGCTGCTGAGCCCCTCACTAGACTTTTCATTCGTGTGTGTGTGTGTGTGTGTGTGTGTGTGTGTGTGTGTGTGTGTCTGAGACTTGATATGGCATGAGGCGGGAATCTGCAAAACATTGTCCTGGTAGCCTCTGTGGGTTACCTAGTAGCTCCATAGGGTCATCCAGTAGTTCTGTGG
>VZQC01013510.1:28761-99502 GCA_009823505.1 Rhizomys pruinosus
TGGGGCTCAGAAACATTTACCTTTTAAGCTAAGAGGTGCCCTACATGGTTCCCTAGATCACTGGTAAGGGGGTGTCTTTTAAAAGCATTCTTTGGCTGGGAGCTGGTTTCCTGATGGGCCATCCCCCACCCCATCCCCACCCCATCCCCACCCCCACCCCCACCCCCACCCCCACGTCAGGAACTTCCGGTTCTTGCTGCGGAGGAATGCCTGGTGTTTTCTGGCTCCCCTGTACACTGCTGACAAGGCTCTGTGACTCAGAAAGCAGCTGCAGGCGCAGCCTTTTGGAAAGACAAAGCCAGCATCATTTTGTCTCGCCTTGCCCGCCCGCCTGGAGCGCCACAGCTTCCATGTCCTCATTAGGAAAATTCCTTTCACCTCAAGGAGCTATTGTGAGAAAAATGGCTGTGGAGCTCTTTGCTAGAGCCAAGGACAAGTGAGTCAGGTTTAGGAGGCTGGAGTCGGATTGCGCTCAACTGGGAGTCATATAAACCCCAGAACTAGAGGTTTGGATGAGGGAGAAGTTTATTTCTCTTTCATAATACAGTCCAGAGCTGGGACAACAGGGCTGAACCTGAAGGACATTATGCTAAGTGAAACAAGCCAGGTACAGAAAGCCAAATACAGCATGATCTCATCCCCTGTAGGATGTGAGAGAAATTGAAGTCATAGTTGCAGAAGGGAAGGGTGGCTGCCAGCTTCTGGGGCTGGGGCTGGGGTTTGGGGACATGTTGGTCAAGGGTACAAGGTTTCAGTTGCACAGGATGTATAAGCCTCTGTGTATAGCATGGTGACTGCAGCTAGCAATCCTATGTACTTGAAACATGATGAGATGTTCTAAATATGAAAAGCACTATGCGAAGCAGTAGAGGAATACCTTGATTTAACCACTTTACAAATGTACACACAGGTCAAAGCAACATGCTGTACACCGTAATTATACACAGCTTTGCTTTGCCAATCAATAGATAACAAAGAGTGGGGAGTATATAGCTCAGTGCAACATCTGCCTAGTATTCACAAGGATCTGGACTCTACCGTACTACTGCGTATCCACTTCTGCAACCCCAAACTAAATCAAACCAAAAGAAAAAAACAACTAAATAAAGTTTGGTGGGAAAGAAGTCTGTAGCCTATGTGGCAACTGTGCTACAAAACTCAAAAGGACCCAGATCTCTCAGGTTATTAACTCCATTGTATGTAGTTCTCATTCTCATAGCTATCTCATAATCCCAAGATGGCTGCCAAAGCACCAGCCAACACATGCACATTCTAGCTGGAAGGAGGGAGGAAGGAAGCAAATGGAGCTATGTTTTTTATCAAGAATATTTTCTGTGTCAGGTGTGGTGGTACATGCCTTTAACCCCAGCACTTGGGAGGCAGAGGCAAGCAGATCTCTGTGAGTTCAAGGCCAGCCTGGTCTACATAGTGAGCTCCAGGACACCTGGTGTTGTAAGGCCCGAATTGAACCTTACCTTTGAGAGACCCCTGAGTGAGAGATGTGGTGTGGGGAGTGGGTGTGGCGACAGTCCTAAGAAGGCACCCGAGACTTTAGCCAAGTTTTATGACTAACACCTGAGTCTTATGATTAACACCTGATTCCCTCCTACCTCTAAGTAAAGCCACGCTCACCGTTTGAGCTGTGCAGGTGCACCCTGTATACAAGATCAGGCCAGATGATACCAATAGACTGAGGCCACGCAACCTGGGCCGGGAAGGTGGATAAATAGAGAGACTTTCTAGTCTTAGGGGAGAAGCTTGTTTGCCTGAGGAAGGAGAAGGCTTGGAGAAGGAAGAAGGCTTAGAGGGAAAGACCTGAGGCTTAGAGGGAGAAGCTTGGAGAAGGAGAAAAGATGTGCCTGAATAAACCTTTCTGACAAGACCTGCCTGCCTCAATAAACCGCTTTGAGAAGAACGAGCGAGAGGTGCTTTGTTGCTGCGGCTTCATACAAGTGTTTCCTACAAGTGTGCAAGTGTTTCATACAATGTGGAGACTAGACTCGATGCAAAAGCAAGTTTATTTCTCCAGCGCGCCAAGGGTTTGTCTGTACAAAGGGGAGAGGCGAACCCAGAGCAATCTCTTCATACAGTTTTTATACAGTTAGAGTGGGGCAGGTTGCAGTACAGCAACAGGGCGTCTTTCTATTGGCTCCCTGGGGTGACCTTTACAGACTTACAGCCCATGGTTAGGTCAGCCCACCTGCCCCCACATACCAAAACTTAGTCTTGGTACAGGAACAGAACCAGGTTTAGGGGAATTCAGCCTGGGGGAAAGTGAATACCACTGGGCAGGTTTCTCAATGCCCCAGATGCATCTGGTGGACTTTAGCCTGGGAGAAAGTGAATACCACCGGGCCTGTTTCTCAATGCCCCAGATGCATCTGGTAGACTCTAGCCTGGGGGAAAGTGAATGCTTAACCTTTGTCCAGAGTAGAAGTCTGGAATTAACTCTTATCTCTTCAGGGCTACATGGAGACCCTGTCTCATAACGGGCTTCAAAAAAAAAAAAAAAAAAAAAAAGGAAAAAAAAGAATATTTTCTGCATAATGCTTTCTCCTAGAAGTCACAGGTTATTAAACACAGATCCGAGTGCAAGGTATGGGATATTTCCTTATGAAACCCCAGGGACCCCTGAAATGATATAGGCCATTGCCATTGTACTTGTTTGCCTACTAGATCTAGATTACAAGACCCTATTGCTGAAAACACTACACACTTTGGTTGCAGGGCACAGAGAAATCAAGCTGGAACTGAACTGGAAGTTTCCTCCCTGCTGGTTAGCTTTCATAGTGTCAGAAGTTTCCATGCAGGTTGCTGGGGGAGAATTGTCATCAATGGTCAGTTGTGGACCATGTGTGCTACACTATTTACCCGGCAGGCAAAATATGCCTATTGGTGCAATAGTGGCATAACTGTTTGGTAATAACCAACTGCTTACTCATAGGATTTTAGGTCTGTTCCACAGGAGGAATTCATGCCTGGTACTGTAAACCTGGTCAAAAGCTTATGGTTCAGAGGTCATAGGTACTTAAGGGGGAAACCTTATACTTGTGTTGTTTTGCTGTGTGGACATATTGTCAAGCTGATTTCTTTTCTTCTTTTTTTTTTTTTGTCTTTTTGAGACAGGGTCTCCCTTTAGTCCTAGCAGGCCTGGAGTTCACTATGTAGACCAGGCTGGCCTTGAACTCACAGAGATTCACCTGCCTCTGCCTCTCAAGTGCTGGGATTAAGGGCATGCACCACCATGCCTGGCCTAACACGGTTTTTATCTGCAATGTGGGTGCTGAGAATCGAACCTGGGTCCTCTGCAAGAGCAGTCGGCACTCTTAACCACTGAGCCATCTCTCCAGCCCCTGTCAAGCTGATTTCTAAATATGTTTATACTCATAGATTACTGCTGCTCTCAATTTTGGTCAGAGAAACTTCTGTTTGCAGTGAGTGACTAATGCAGAGACTCATAACTGGTCAGAGTGCTGAGAATAAATGTCTATGGAGAGCTCAGTTGTAATTGGAACATCAATATCACTTCCCTCCAAGGCTCAGGGAACATCACAGAAGAGGAGGCAAAAAGAATTTAAGAGCCAGAGGACCAGGAAGAATGCCGTGAAACACTGTCTTCTGGACATGACATGGCCATTGCAACCATGAACTCCCAGCAGCTGGGCTTACTTGCATGAGATCAGGCCCATCAACATTCTATCACTGATGGGGGAGGAGCTACAGACTGAGGAACATCCTCAGTCATGTGGCTACTGGTTAGTTGCTCTTGCTAAAGGAAATAACACTCCACCCATGCTTATGCAGGTCACCCTAATTAAATGCAGTGGGACCAAGTCATTTTGTGCTTGTGGAAACTAGAAGGGGGTGTCTGATCCCCTGGAACTGGAGTTATAGAAGGTTGTTAGTCACCACGTGGGTGCTGGGAAACAAACCTGGATCTTCTGCAAGAGCAGCTTGTGTTCTTAACCACAGACCCATCTCTCCAGCTCTGGGAGGCATAGAAAGGTAGATTGCTCTGAGTTCAAGGCCTGCCTGGTCTGCACAGCAAGTTCCAGGCCAGCCAGGGCTATACTTTGAGACCTTTCCCAACAAACAAATAAAAACAAAAACAAAAAAAACATGACATAAGCCAGGAGCCGTGGTTTATGCCCATAATCTCAGCACTTGGAAGGTAGAGGCAGGAGCATCTCTAATCAAGGGCAGCCTGGACTATACAGTGAGTTCCAAGGCAGTCTGGACTACATAGTGGGAACCTATCTCAAAAAAAAAAAGAAAAAGAAGTTGGTTAAGGGAGCACTTACTCTTCTTCCAGAGGATCAGAATTCAGTTTTCAGCACCCATGCTTACTACTTCCAGTAACTGTAGGTCCAGGGGGATCTGATGCCCTCTTTTGCCCTCTGTGTGCACCTGCACACACATGGCATACTCTCACACATATCCACATACATGTAAATAAATATTAAAACAAATCTTAAAAAAGAAAGAATAATGGGGGCTGGAGAGATTGCTCAGTGGTTAAGACTACTATCTGCTCTTGCAGAGGACCCGAGTTTGATTCCCAGCACCCACATACCAGCTAACAACCTTCTGTAACTCCAGTTCTTGGGAATCTGATGTCCTCTTTTGGCCTTCATGGGCATTGCAGGACATAGGTGCACTTACATACATGCAGGCAAAGCACTTAGACACATAAAATAAAAATCAATAAAAAAGGAAGATAAAAGAAATCAACCAAACACATGTCACAATTGTAACCGTACCGTAATACTCAGAAGTATGAATGAAATGTTTTTATGTTTGGAACAGAATTGTATAATGGAGGCTAGAAGACGGTGCTGGGTGTCTTCTTCTGTCACTCTCCTCCTATTCCTTTGAGGTAGGGTCTCTCCCTAAACCTGGAGCTCACATTTTCTTGGCTAGACTATAAACCTGCAAGTCCCAGCAATCCTCCTGTTTCTGGCCCCGTTGGAGTTAGGATTACATGTGTGTGCAAGATATTATATTGGTGTAGGAATCTGAACTCTAATCCAAATGATGGTGCCGCAAGTAATCTTTAACTCCCATGTTTATTTTTTTATTTTAAAAAATATTTTATTACTTTTATTTTATGTGTATTTCATGTGTACTGCCTGTATGTATAGGTGTACCTGTGTTGTGCAATGCTCACAGAGGTCAGAGGAGGGCATCAGATCACCTAGATCTGGAGTTATGGACAGATATTAGCTGCCATGTGGGTACTGGGAATTGAACCCAGGTCCACTGCAAGAGTAGTCAGTGCTCTAATTACTGAGCCATCCCCTCCCCATTTTATGTTGGTTTTTTTTTATTTATTTATTTGTTTTACTGTGTATGTGTGTTTGTGTGTGTGTGTGTGTGTGTGTGTGTGTGTGTGTGTGTGCGTGTGTACATCAAAAGATAGCTGGTGGGAGTCAATTTCCTTCTTCCGCTGTGTGGTTTTGTGGGTTGAACTCAGGTTATCAGGCAAGCAAGTGCTGTTAGCTTTAAGCCATCTTACATTGCTTCCCAGTTTTGGTTATTTAACTTTATCCCAGAACAAATCTCCAGAGATTATTTGCATCACTGTTTGCATATGTCTGTCCCATCTTTCTGTCCCGCTCTCAGGACTGAAGGACTCCAACAGGACTGGCCAGTGGATGAATCTTTGGTCACATCTCCACGTGTCAGTGGAGGAGGGGAAAGAATATTTGCATCCCTTTGGCATTTAAGGTGGGAAGTACTGCTCTCTCTTCTGATCTGTGTTGAAATACCTCCTTGAATATGAAGGATGTTCAGATACCTGAGCCTGAAAGGTTGGGGGGGGTGCCATTCTTTTGATTGCAAAAGTTGGCATTTGCTTTGGATGGGTGTGCAGTGTCCTCCAGCATGGGCTTTCAACTGCTTCTCTAGCTGTTTGGGGAGATTGTGAGTGGAGGAAGCCGCTTGCTCTGAGGTGAAGTCTGGGCCTGCTCCTGGTTGGCTCTGCCCCCACTCCCTGCTTTCTGACTGCCAAAAGGATATCACCAGCTGCTTCACAATCATCTCCTGCTGCCCCAGCAAGCCATTCCCACTGCCAGGCCTTCCATGGACTCTATGTTTTCTTAAGCTATAAGCCCAAACAAGTCTTTCCTTCCTTAAACTTCCTCCTCCCAAGTGTTTGGTCACAGCATTGAGAAAACTAATGTAGTATTCAACAGCTCAAAATCAAACTCATTTCTCTGTTGCTTCCATCTCAAGCCAGCTTCTCCTTCTGCCTTCACTTTCACAATGGATGTCCCCCAACCCCAACAAACACAAGGAACTGGGAGGAGGTAGAGAACTGAAAGCTCCATCTAGGGTGGCTAAGTTCCATTGCTGGCGTGAGAAGAGTCAACCTGTGTTCAAAATGGCTGCCTGGAAACATGGGATTAGGAGAACTCACTACAAGTATACTTGCAACATTTTTGTTTTATTTTTATTATTGATATATTTATTTACTTTTTGTGTATGTGTGTGTACATGTTCATCAGTGTGCTCATATGTGGGTGCATGTGCATGGGAATGGGCATGTGTGTAGAGGCCAGAGATTGATGTCTGATGTCTTCCTTGATTGCTTTCCACTTTAATTTTTATTGTTTTGAGACAGACTGTCATGAAGAACCATGGCTGGCCTAGAACTCATTTTGTAGATCAGGCTGGCCTCCAACTGACAGATTTGCCTGCCTCTGCCACATTATTTATCTGTTTGTTTGTTTATTTATTTATTTATTTATTTATTGGCAGGATCTTTCACTGAATCTGGGGCTCGCCAATTAACTAGGCTAGCCAGCCAGTAAGGATCCCCTATTCGCTCCTCTATGGGATTCCAGGAGCAGCTCTGCCTGGCTTCTTATGTGAGTGCTGGGAATCAGAATTCAGGTCCTTGTGTTTATACAGTAAGCTTCTTACCTACTGAGCTACCTCCCCCTGACCCTTGCAACTTTTTGGATAAATTTTAAAGTATTTCAAGTTCATTGCTTTTAAATTTAAAAATCTATTAGCTACCTAGTGTGAACAAACCCCTGGGTTCTGCCCTCAGCATTACAGGGAAACAGTATTAGGGGATATTAAAAAACCTAAGGCAGACCAGATGTTGTACAGTGAAGGAAAAAAAAAAAAAAACCCATTTTGTGAGGTCCCTCCAGCAAAGCCCCACGGGCACTGCTGCTGGGTGTGGGGAGTTGTCTCTTCCTCTAATTCCCACGTGCATCCACTGCCTCCATGATCACAAAGGTCTCTGGACCTGTGTCCTCACGCTGTTGTTTTCTGAGTCTAGGTGCCCCACAGGGTGGAAGCCATGGATTGAAAGCCCATGTTTGCCATTCTCTGTGGGGGAATCTGATAATCGATCTCATAGCCTTCACTTTAGGATTGACTTACAATGCCTCCACACCGAAGTATGCTGAGGATTGGAACCAGGGTCTGAACGTTAGTAGTGTTTTTTGACAACTCCATACTAATTCTCTTTTTGCTTTTGAGTCTCAAGTAGCCTAAGCTGACCTTGAATTCAAATAACCAAGGATGGCCTTGAATTCTTGATTCTTCTGCCTCAGCCTCTGAGTCCCAGTTGGCCTGGAATTTACTATGTAGACCAAGCTGGCCTTGATCTCACAGATCTTGCCTCTGCCCCCAAGTGCTGGAATCAAAGGCATGTACCACAATGCCTGGTTTTTCTATCCTCATTAAGATATCCCAATTTACCAATCTTTTCCCCTATGGTATCTGGTTTAATTTAGCTTGGAACCTATATACTCTTATTTTTCCTTTAGTGATTATGTAACGGGGCCCTAAGAATTAGGATCTGTCTTTTTTCAACTCTAGCTTTCTGCTGCAGGAAATACCATGCTGGGAGTGAAAATGGCTCACCCCAGGAGACTTGTGCCAGGAAAAAGACTATCTCCTAGTCTGGTTAACTACCTCTACCCCCAGCTAAATCTAAATATGCATATTTTTTGTTTTATCTTTTATATAAATTGTAACATTGCTATATGGGCAAGGCAGAGCCAGATGGAGAACTCTCCCTAGTTTTGACTAAAACTGTAAATAAACTGATTAAACACACACAGGCACACAGACAGACACACAGTCTCTCTCTCTCTCTCTCTCTCTCTCTCTCTCTCTCTCTCTCTCTCTAAGCAGGCTAGTGTTTGGACCCAGAGCCAGGTGTTATGTCCGGAGACTCTGGTAAGGGTTGTTCTAAACTAGTGTCTTTGACTTACGAAAAATATATTAGTTCATGTTAATCTGGCCTGGAGCTGTAAGAGCCTGCCTCTGCCTCCCAAGTGCTGGGATTAAAGCTGTGATCCACCATGCCCAGCTGTTATTTCAAACACACACACACACACACACACACACACATAACATATATGTAAATAGCATATATATATATATATATATATATATAACTCAAACAAGATATTGATATTTGTGTATACAAATGTACCCATCTATTTTCTGATTTTCTCTTCACAGATCTAGCTAGTCTTAAAACATAATTTTGTAGCCAGGCGTGGTGGCACACGCCTTTAATCCTAGCACTTGGGAGGCAGAGGCAGGCTGATCTTTGTGAGTTCCAGGACACCTGGGGCTACAGGGAGACCCTGTCTCGAAAAAGACAAAAAAAAAAACCCAACTTATTTTGTGGCTGGGAGTGGTGGCACAAGCCTTTAATTCCAGCACTGGGGGGTGGGGGGAGCACAGAGGCAGGTGGATCTCTATGAGTTCAAGGCCAGCCCGGTCTACTAAAGTGAGTTCTGTTAGGTCTGGGCTTCCCAGAATCCCAAGGGGCACACAGATGCCCACTTCCTCCAGAGGCTGTCAATTTTCTGACCTCTTCCTCTGTACCTGAGGCCCTGTCCCATGGTTATAAATGGGTGGGCCCTAGTCACCATCTTGCCCCTGCCCCTGCCCTGCCATGATGCTCTTGTTCCACCACAGACGTGTCTGCAGGCAACCCATGCTGGGAGTCCCACATGGAGGTAAAGCATGTTCCTGGAGTGACTTAAGCCTCATGTGCCTTTTTATCTGGGGGCTGGGGGTGTGCAGCCTTTTTATAACACAACATTCTGGTGCCGTGGACTCGGATGGCCATTTCGCCCGCCCCTCCTCCCCTCAGGGTAGCCAGACCACCTTTTTTTTTTGGAACCCCTGGGACTTGCCAGCAGTGTATTTCTCTGGACAACCAGCTTCCACATTTCTCGATGAGGTACCACTCTGCTCTCCCGCACTCTTCCTCCTTCCTTCCTCTCTCCCTTTCTCCCTCTCTCCCTCTCTCTCCCCACTTCTGCCCCTTGTACTTTCTCTATCCTCTCTCCATTTCTCCTCTCAGCCTTAGCCCACGGTTTTGAACCCACTGAGATTTGCAGGCTATCTCACTGGGTTTCCCGAGCCTGCCACACTCCCGCCATAATTGACCTCCCCTGTGGACTTGGTACGCTGAACCCACAGGCATGTAGTTTTCTGTTCCATACTTCTGAGTTTAAGAAAGGACATTTCCTGGGGCTGGAGAGATGGCCTAGCGGTTAAGAGCGCCAACTTCTCTTGCAGAGGACCTGGGTTCGATTCCCAGCACCCACATAGCAATAAGAACCATCTTTAATTCCAGTTCCAGGGGAATCCAACACCCTCTTCTGACCTCCGTGGTATTGCAGGACACGGGTGCACAGACCTACATGCAGACAGTACATTCATACACATAAAAAAAAATTAAAAAAAAAAAGAAAGGACACTTCCTTAACACTCAAAAATACTTTTTAGGCTCGGTTTTCTTAACCTGTTTTTCCTGCTCCATGCTGCTTTGCTTCCCTCCCCCACCCCACATGTTCAGATCTGTCTGTCCCCTCTATTTCCCGGCCTCCCTGCACTCTTGGCACTGCACCCCCAATCCAGGCTTTTTTTTCTTTTTTTTCTTTCTTTTACTGTCCCTTCCCTGCTGCCCCATTGCCCCCCTCCCCCGTGCTGCTTTTCCCGCCTTGCAGCTCTCTCAGCTCTCCCGCACCGCCATGCACCACCATGCACCGCCATGCCTGCCCACTACCTCTCAGTGTGCCTTGTTTCCATGGCAGCCATGTTGAACCACGCCAACTCCTCAGCGCCATCTTGAGGTTGTGTCTGCACATGGCAGGAAGCTTCAATTTACATCAGAGCTTGTAACAACTAATGTCATGTTCTAATTTTACAATTTATTTAATGGCATGTTCTGATCCTTTCACAATTTTGGTTTTCGGGTTTTATATTGTGTGGGAAAACTTAGTTAAGATGGGTTGCATTCTAACCCAGGGACCTCCCTGGCCACACCCATGGGGTGGGATATAGTGACAAAAAGGTTTAGGACTTGGCTCTGAGAATTGAGTCATGCTGGATATTTAACCAGACATCTTGAAATAAAATCTCTCTCTGCATTTGGAGCTTAACATGTGTCCATGTGGTGTGCCTTCCTGTGCGTGTTTCCCACATGGATCGTCCTGGGATTAGATGGGCCCCACCATAAATCTCGGCAGCCTACCCACAATATTGGATTATTATAAAAAAGCCATTGAAATTCCATTAATACACTTTTATGTTAGAGTAGCCAAGTTTTGTTTTTATTGGTTTTTCATCTATTTCAAAATACAATCAATTTTTCCATTTTTACTCTTGTATGGATAGTTAATTTTTTACAGGCTTTTGTTTGAGAGTTTTAGATCATTTGGCTTTTTAACAAATACTGTTTTTTTTTATATATTTTGTTTATAAGACCTTTTACCTAATTTTAAGGTATTATTTCAAATTTTGGCATTTTATCAGTGTAAGGTTATGGCGCGCTCCCCCCGGAATGAAAAGCCACGAGGTCTGAGTTCTTCGGAGCAAAGTTTAATTCAGAGTAGCCGGGGCTAGGCTTAGGGGAGAGAAGGAGCCAAGCCCAGAATGGCGTCTGGCTTGGGAATTTAAGGGAGAAGGTGGGGATGGGATTCAGGGGGAGTAGGGGTGGGTCGGAGTCTGGAATCTGGCTTCCGAAGGGTGAGGGGAGAGGTGGAAGATTCCTGAGTAATCAGGGGTGGCCTGCTTTAGCCTAACCAAAGATCATGTCTGGTAGATCAGATTCTTGGACCTCCGGTCTTAGGTGTCTCTGCATTCCAATGGGTTTCTGGAGCTCACATCCTGACAATCAGATTTTGGCATTTTCCATTTCGTTGTTTTTTCTTTATAAACCCCATCTTATTTAGAAATCCATTTTTGTGTCTGCTTCTGAATACAAGCCTCTGTATCTGGGATTAAGAACATATGCCAATCATGTCCTGTCCCACCTGCATCCAGCTTTTGCTTCAGGCAGTAAACTTTCACTTGGCTAGGACCTTTTGATTTTTCACTAACAATAAATTTATTCTCATTAAATTAGCAGGTAATATACACAAGCCACCAGATCTAACTGCCTGCTCTGTCTGCCATCCTGCACAGGCACTCACACACGGCCTGTGCTGCAGAGCACAGTGTGGGCATACAGGCTGTTTCCACCTAAGTAGATGTCTTAAACTCTAAATGATACTGTGTAAATGTGACAATTGTAATTAATGGTTCCACAGCCCTGGACAATGATGGACAGCTTTAGGTTTATGTGTGCAGCAGATCAGGGAACTGAGAATTTTCTGTGCCTTACTGTCAAGTTACTCTGGGCACCAACACCTACCTATGACATTTTAGGAAAAAAGGGATTTCCTGTTGTTAAGTCATGTGTCTGTCCAACTTGTGTGTGTGTTATAACCATTCTTCAGTGTGTCTTTGTAACTGTCATGTGTCCATGTTCTTCCGTGTGTTTTTTGTCAAAACAAAGTGGTCACTTCAAACTTTTTTCATTCTATATTGTGCACAAATACAAAAACTAAATTAAGTTTACTTTTGGCATGCCTCTAATTTTTTTTTTCAAAGGCTTGATTTGAACCCAAGTTCCTAGTTTTCTACACTGCTTATATTTCTTATCTGTCCAAATTATTTTCTCCACAGGTATTATAACTAAAATGTCCTTTCCAGTTTTTTTCTTGTTTCCAGATCTCTGAAGACCTGATTTCTGACCCTTACGGGTTCACTAACAGATGTTTTCTCTTTTTCTCCTATGCTGTGACACCGTCCTTCTGACCAGAGACCATTTTAAAAATCCCTGGATTCATTCATACTCTGGCACTTGGACAGTGGCACATGGCTTCCCCTGCAATCTCTTCCCTTTAATGAAACAGCCTAAATACATTTGGTATTGTCAGTTCTTAATTATTGTATATATAATTCTGTTTTTCCATCACTTGTTAAAGTATTTCAATAAGTTCATAGTTTTAGAACTAAAGGTGCAAGATGTCATCTCAGCCGTGGCAGTGCAATTAATCAGAGCTGCATGTTCTAAATAATATTTCTAAAGGTGTTTTTTCCCAGTGTATGTAACTGTTCAGCACAAACACTAGGATAAAAATCTCTTGAAGGAATGTGTTGATAAATGTATGTATGTGTATGATAGGAGATCTGTCTGTGTATGATTGCAATGCATGTGCCTCTGCTCAGTACAACCTTTATAAACTGTCATAGCCAAATTTATTTATTAGAACCTTATTTATGGGTGTATGCATGAAGTACTGTTCACTTTTAAGAATTCTGTAATGTAATTATGTCATATACAAGAAATTATGTTCCACCTACCAGGTACTTTATACCTTGTTACAGCCTCAAGTGAAACAGACGTATATAAATATTGAGTTACCCATACATACTGAAACTTTTATATATCTGTTGTACTTTGCACATGTTACTTTGAATATTTTTAAGAGAAATTAGGTTTTACTTCTGGTGACCACATGGACAGTTCAAATGTAACCAATTTGGGTGAGCCCTAAGAATTTCCTGTCTGCTGTTGGTATGTGACAATGCCCTCCCCCCTTCCTTTTTCTTCTCAAAGCTATAATTCAAAATCTGGGGACAGGTGACATGGCCTTCATTTGAGAAGGTACTGTTTTTTGTTTTTTGTTTTTTTTTGAGACAGGGTCTCCCTATAGCCCCAGCTGGCCTGGAACTCGCAAAGATCGCCTGCCTCTGCCTCCTGAGTGCTGGGATTAAATGCATGCACCACCACACTCAGCTTAAAGTCAGTTCTTAGCCGCCATGTGGGTGCTGGGATTCGAACCTGGGTCCTCTGCAAGAGTAGTCAGCGCTATTAACCACTGAGCCATCTCTCCAGCCCCGAGAAGGTACTGGTTTTAACCTCGTTATTATCTTGGGTTTGTTTCACGGGCTATGTTAAAACTTTTTTGCCTTTCATGGTTTAAATCCATTGTACTTTGAGTACCTAAATGACCTAATATCAACTTGATACACCCGAGCTGAGAAACCTCAATAATTGCCTTCATTGGACTGGCCTGTGCCCATTGTGGGCAATGCCATTCTTGGCCAGATATTTCTATATTGTATACAATAAGCTAAACATGAGCCAGCAACACAAGCCAGTAAGTAGTATCCTTTCCTAGCCTGTGCTGCAGCTACTACCACCAGGCTCCTACCATGAGTTTTTATTATTAGTCAGAATATTTTGCCACAGCAATTAAGAATTTATAAAGAGTGCTTAAGTCAATGTTCAAGCTTTACTTAGGAGTTATATGGTAATTAAAATACCAAATTCATTCAAATAATCCTCTTGGAAGTTTAACAACCACACTTAAAGCTCCAATCTGATTTGGCAAGAGGGATATGAAGGGATAATATTTTCACCCCTACCATCTGAGGTTGACTTGGGTCCTGGGGTCCTGCATTGGCACCTTTGTAAATGTCCTGTGGCAGTGAGACACCAGTCATCCTGGGCCAGGGAGGTCTTGGAGATTCACTTAAAAGGATGTCGTCCTGCCGGTGTCCAGTCAAGGGCGGAAAGTCCATATAGAGGAGAGACTCCTCACGCTTCAAAGGGAAGCTCTGGTCAAGCAAGGCCTGACTTTGTCCTCACATAGATGGAACTGGTGAAGAGAGCCAGGCACAAGGCCCAAGCGACCCCCTAAAGACCAGAACCTCAACTGATCTTAACACCAAAACTAATTTTATTTATCTGAGCCATGTGGTTTTAAACACCCCAACTGGAAACTATAATCAAAAGAAGAGAAAATTAAATAATTTGTTACCAGTGAGAGACCTACTGTGCCAAGTTAGAAACCTGCTGTGTCATGTGAGAAAATATCTCAGAGATAGGTGACAGATTTAATGTGCCATGCCAGAAAATACCACCTTTTATAGTCTCATGGCTATGCTGGCTCTCATTCTGGAGCTCTGTGTACTAAAACTGGCCCTAATTCTAGAGCTCTGTTTATTTAAACTATTTTTCCAATTCCTCAAACTAGGGTACAGGTCCTNAGCCCCAGCTGTCCTGAAACTCACTATGAAGACCAGGCTGGCCTTGAACTCACAAAGATCCACCTGTCTCTGCCTCCAAAGTGCTAGGATTAAAGGCATGCGCCACCACGCTCGGCATAAAACTTTTTTCCAATTCCTCAAACCAGGGTACACATCCTTTTTTCCCTCTGCATTCCCTAGACAGGGACCCTCCAATTGCTAATGCACCCAGTAGCCCCCTGTTGGTACTGTGAAGTCCCTGCACTGGTATACTCATGTAAGACTCAACCAGCTTGTCTTTTCAGTTGCAGAGAAAATGTCCACTAAATACTGGTCACTATCGATCTGGACCAACCAAAAGCACTGGACAGAGCACCCAGAGCAGCCAAAATGGGAAAGCAGATTCTAACCCTCACACCTGACAGCTGTTCCCCCAAGACTTCGCCCCCATCAGCTCTGAAGCAGATACAGGAGAAGAGGGTCCCATTTCCTTATCATAAGCAAAAGGCTGGAATGTTAGGTCTGGGCTTTCCAGAATCCCAAAGGGCACAAATGTGCCCACTTCCTCCAGAGGCTGTCAATCTTCTGACCTCTTCCTCTGTACCTGAGGCCCCGCCCCATGGCTATAAATGGGTGGGCCCCAGGGACCATCCTGCCCCTGCCCCTGCCCTGCCATGATGCTCTTGTTCCACTGTGTGTCTGCAAACCAACATGGAAGTAAAGCATGTTCCTGGAGTGACTTAAGCCGCATGTGCCTTTTTATCTAGGGGCTGGGGGTGCATGGCCTTTTTATAACCTAATAAGTTCCAGGACAGCTGGAGCTACAGGGAGACCCTGTGTCAAAAAAAGACCAAAAATATTATTTTGCATGTGCATGTATGTTTGTGGGTGCATACATGTCACAGCACATATGTGGACATTGGAGGACTTGTGGGAGTTGGTTCTCTCCTCTATGTG
This sequence comes from Rhizomys pruinosus, assembly GCA_009823505.1. Taxonomy (NCBI): domain Eukaryota; kingdom Metazoa; phylum Chordata; class Mammalia; order Rodentia; family Spalacidae; genus Rhizomys; species Rhizomys pruinosus. The sequence goes on from VZQC01013510.1 coordinate 44,065, forward strand.
GGTTTGAGGGATGGAATTCAGGTTTTCAGGCTTGATGGCAAGTGCCTTTACCTACCTAGCCATCTCTCTGCATCTGGTTGGTTTTCGTTGCATGTCAGACACTGTACCTACAAGATTACTTGAATAAATTATTTGAGGTTTAGGATGATGCGCATTTCCTTCCTAGATGAGTGACACTGTCTTCTGGGAGGCACAAGCAACCTGGAATCACCTGAACCGAATGCCAGGGCTTGAATGGCAGGAGGATGAGCCCTCAGCGCGTGGAGCTGCATCTGCGTTGGTCTCATCTTAGGAGCCAGCCTTTCAGGGCTCCTCTTATACTAGCTGCGCCTGGATTCTAATCACTTTTCCCATCCCTAAGAAGCAGGCCCAGTGCCAGGCAGCTCTTTAGCAGCCTTCTCTGGAATAAGCAGGTGTCCCGGCACTGGCTTTGTTTCACATCCTGGTCCTCTCCGGGCAGTGCCCCACTATCTTGTCCATTTAGTGCCTTTTCATGCACACACATGTATGTGTTCATGTATATGTACACGTGTGCGTCAGGGGGAGGGAGAAGAAGCATGTGGAGGCCAGAGGCTTGACACTGGGTGTCTTCTTCAATCACTAACCACGTTCAGTCCTGGACCCAGAGCTCCCCACTTAGGCTGGGCTGGCCAGCCAGTGTGCTCCATGGGAGCTCCTGTCCCTGGCCTCCAGTACTGGGATTCCAGCTGTGTGTGTGCTGCTGGGCTCGGCTTCTTCCATGAGTCCTAGGGATCTGGATTGTGGTGTTGCAGAGACCCTGAAACAGCTGTTGTTCACTTGCTCAGGATGCTCTCTTTTATTTTTTGATTTGCTCCTTTACAAATTAGAACTGGGTAAGAAATTTGGTCAAATGATTGGGGCAGTTGCAAAAATGGTCATAGTTTTTCTTTTTTGTAACTGAGAAATATTTTACCTAAAAGCAAGCCCACGGATCCCAGGTAGCTGGTTTTGCATGTTGTGACTCTCACATAGCCTCCTGTAAGCACCACCTAAGTAAAAAAAGAGAACATTTGTACTGTTCCAGAAAGTTCTAGGGAAAATTCTGTGAAAGCTGCTTATTTGTGGTAGACTTGCGTCCTGCAGTCTCCATTTCCTTATCTCCTGCCTCAGTTTACCTTTTTGTAGGCCTGAAGTCACTTGGGAGGTCCCAGCAGGCAGTCCCCTGCATCGATCCATCAGAATCTAGCCAGATGTTTTTGCAAGGCAAGCAGCTGTGGGGAGGGGACTCAGAAGACAAGAGCAATACTTTCAGGCTTTTATTGACTTTGCCTAAGAAAGTGTCTGTGGCAAGAGTGTCACTGGAAGGTTGTGACGGGGAGGAGAGAAGGTAAAGAAGACGGGCACAGGGTTGGAGATGGCTGAGTGGCTGAAAATACTTGCTGTGTAAGTAAGCATGAGTGGCCAAGTTCAAGTCCCTGGAACGCATGTAAAAAGCTGGACATGGTTGCATGAATGTGCCTGTAACCCCAGTGCTGTCAAGGTGCCTTGTGGAAAATGAAAACAAAAACAAAAACGGCAAGCTTCAGGTTCAGCAACAGACCTTGTTCATGGGAATAAGGCAGACAGTGACAGAGCAGGACACATAATGTCCTCCTCTGGTCTTGTTGTGGGCATTGGCACACACACACACACACACACACACACACACAAACAAACACACACACACACAGATTTCACATACACACAAAATGAAAATGAAAAAGAGGCGAATCCTCAACATTGCCACAGCTGTGTCATTGATAAAGTCAAATACCGCTTTCCAGACCATTCTGTCCCAGGGTACCCCTTCCCTTTGGGAAGTTTATATATTATGTGGTTCTGCCAACAAGCATACAACCCACTACCCCGCAGCAGTCCCACTCGCTGTGTGCATTTTGCAGATCACCAGCTTTAACTGCAGAGGTTATGGATGATACCCAGTGTTATTTATTCAGTTTACCACATGATAGTCACCAAGGGAAACCAGGATAATGCATGTTTAGTTCTACCATTTTGGGGGGAGTAGAGTCTCCCTGTAGCCCCAGCTGGTCTAGAACTCACTATGTAGACCAGGCTGTCCTCTATCTCACGGAGACACTACTGCCTCGGCCTCCTGTGTGCTGGAATTAAAGGCATGCGCCACCAGGAGTAGCTATTTCTATCAGTTTAACACTAAAATGTCCTATGTGTTTTAAAGACCATGAAGCCAGCTGGGGCTGGGGCTCAGTGGGAGAATGCCTACTTAGTATGTTGCAAAACAAAACAGCTTCCTGAGTCAATTGTTTCCATGTCTCAATTCTCTCCTCCCTCTCTCCAATCCTGTGGAGGCCAGAGGTCAACCTTAGATAGCTTCTGAGATAGCATCTTTCACTGGAACTGGGGCTATGTGATTGAGCTAGGCTGGGTGGCCAGGAACGTCCCCAGGGCCCACGTCTCTGCCTCTTCAACACTGGGATTACAAAGCCAGCATCACCCTGCTTGGCTTTTTGCATGTGTGCTAGGGATCAAATTAAAGTCCTCGTGTTAGCGTGGCAGGCACTTTGACCTTCTGAGCTCTCTCCCACTCAGGTCTACCTAGGCCCTTCTCGTAGCATGAAGTTTGAGTGAAGCATTTATTGCTCTGAACCACTTGTATTCACTTGTATTTAAGACCAGGGGTCTTGAAGAAAGCAGGTTAATGCACTGGGGCGCAGGCCCTTTCTGGGGTGAGTGCAATACAGGCCAGTGTAAGCCTCTGAAGCCACTTTTTGGGTGAAATATGTTCACTAGGTAAGCAGGGGAACCCCAGGAGCCACGTCCCAGACTCCAGCCAGACACTGAATCAAACCATGAAACAGCAAAGGTCTCAAAAAACAGAATCCTAGAGCAGGCTTCCTCCTTAGGCTTTGAGGCAAACATCAGAGAGCACCACGTGTTCCGGGCTGTGGTGCCTAGATCACTAAATCAATTTAGGCTTCTATTTCTAGCAGATGTCACAACTTGGATTTTTCTCTTTTTTTTAATTTATTTTTGTATGTGTATGAATGTACTGTCTGCATGTAGGTTTGTGCACCCGTGTCGTGCAATGCCGCGGAGGTCAGAAGAGGGTGTCGGATTCCCCTGGAACTGGAGTTCTTCTGGAATTGGAGTTACAGACGGTTCTTAGCCGCCATGTGGGTGCTGGGGATTGAACCCGGGTCCTCTGCAAGAGCAGTCGGTGCTCTTAACCTCTAGGCTAACTCTCCAGGTTGGATTTTTCTCTTTTTATAAAAATCAGAACCTAGTTTAAATCTGTATCCAAATGCAAGCCGAGCTCTGTGACAACCCTAGCTGGAACCAAAGATTGCCAGGATGGAGTCCAGGAGCCTGGGATGTGCTCTTCCAGGAGGGGGCGGAGCTGTCCTTCTGGTGCCAGGCCTTTGGGATTTAGCAATCCCTCCTTCTCTACCCCTTGTGGCGTTCCCAAGCTGTTCCGGCTGGAATCTGAGGAGACAACTGTCTTTTCATGTTTTATACATTTTATTCATACATTTCTCCAACTTTGAATGACAAAAGCCCAATTCTATGGTTTCCCATTACACAGCATCCTACAGGTATGTATATTCTACAAAGAATACTATGCAGTTTCTCTTTTCCCCTGCCACACGAGATAACTGATTAGGGTTTCCACTTGTACTGTGCTGGCCATACCAGCATTGTGGTTCAGGCGACAGGGCAAAGGGATCAGGATGGGAGGGCGTGTGCTAAGGCATGTAAATAGATACACACAGAGAGAAAGAAAAGCAGGACGGTCACAAAGAATCTGAACCTTTCCAACCCCTTCAGCTCCTCTTGCAAGCTAAGGCTTTGCTGTACCCTGTGAGTATTACAGTTGGATACCATGATACAACAACCATTAACATCTCTCTCTTTTTATCACTGAGACGATACTTCAAAACCTTTTATAAAAAGGCAATAATACATACAGAAAGAAAGAACACGTTGGCAAAACTTTATGCAAAACCACCCCAGCACTGAGTCTGAATGGTGTGACATGAGGTGCTGTAGCTCAGCACCACCCGCCTGCACAGAGGACACTCCAGGCAACATCTAAGATCGGAACCCCCCCTCCCCCCAATTCTTGGTCTCTGTCAAATGAAAAATAAAGGCGAGCACAAGTCCCTCTGGCGAGTTTCTCTCTCTTGGGCCCCGAGATGCCCAAGACAGAGGTCTCGGGTCCCACTCTGTCACATGCTAGAGAGAATGGATTTAACTGAGCAGGGAGCAAAGCTCCATGTGCTTGGGGCCAGAAGTGAGGTCTCTCATGGGGCTGCAAACAACTCCTTCCATTTTCTTTTGCTTGATCCATTTGCACAGGTTGAAGGGAGTTGATGGTCAGGTGAGATGTGGTGGGAATTCATGATTGCCTCTCTCATCCCCCTAAGAGCTAAGACTTGGGGACATCTGTCCCAGAGATGGGGCTGCCCTCTCTCCACCCATTGCGGCTACTGCTGTGGGCTGAGAGTGCCAGTGGGAAGTGCAGACAGGAAGGGTGGGACACCCCCCCCCACTTCCTGGATGGGTGTGATAGCTGAACTTCACTCAGCTGGGCAGTCTGAGACTTCCCACGAGTTTAAGGCAAATGGACGTGTGTGGTGCCTAAGCAGAATTATGCACTAAGCGTCTCCAATACAGTGTTGCTGGCCGTATCAAGCCGACAGGGAGACCCTATTTCTACACGGGCCAGAAAAGGGCAAGTGCCTCCAAATGAAAGGAGTGATAAGAGCATGCAGCCCTTTGAAAGCCACAGTAAGGAGCAAGACATCTTTCCAAAGGGATTAATGAGAGGCGCAGAACAGGGAGATGCACGCAGGAGCTGCAGTGAGCCTGGGGATCCAAAGCCCTTAAGAGAATGGACCCAGCCGGCAGTGTTCAGCTCTGACAAACAACCAGACACCCACTGGACCACTGACCTCCAACAAGGAGGGATGAGGACGGCCAGGGCCTTGTTTTTGGAATGCTCATCAAAGTGTACCCTCTACTCTTTTCAAGGGGATGATTTTTAATAAGAATCCACTAACCAAGCAATTTTCTTGGTAGTGGTAGTGGAAAGCTTAGCTTAATTTTGCTCATGTAAGAAACTGACCTGAGATGTTAAAAGAACATCCTGTCAGTGAGAGACAAAAGCATGCTTTGGGCAGCCTCATCCTGAAGAGGCAGTTTCCATTCTCGGCATCTCCGTGGGTCCAGTATACTGGAGGGTGGCTCAGCTGACTGAACTATGCAAAGAATGAAGTGGAAATGTTCATGAAGAGATAGCCACAAGTGACTGAAAATAAGAGAAGTCTAAGATCCAAAGGCTGAAAAGAGAATCTAGCCTCAAAGGAAGGCGCGGCCTGCTTGCCTCTCCAGGAACTGGACTCAGGGAAGGGGACGTTCTGCTCTCCTCAGCAGTGGGGAACTGTGCAGCTCCAGATATTCTGCTGTCCTGGGGATGGGCTGGGATGATGTCTTCTGAATGCAAATAGCAAGAAGTAGGTCAACCATCTCTTTTCCTTTCTGAGCAGATATTTTAAACCATCTCACCTAACAGGAGGTACATTTAATTGCATTTAAAAGAGTTACAATGTTATCTTGACACTGGGGAAACTTCCAGATGAATTAAAAGGAGCAACATTTTCCCCTTCAGTGTTCAGATAGGAATATGCTGCCTGTGCGAAGTAATTACAGCCTACGATTAGAAAATCAGGACACTTCCTTTTTTTTTTTTTTTTTTTTTTTTTAATCAAAGAGCTTCACAGATCCAATGCTCCCTCTCCTGTTGTGGGGGGTGGGGATGAGGTGGCAGTGAGGACCCTCAGTATGGCTCTGCACTGCCTCAGTTGACCACTGAGTTAGTAATGTGGTCTTTAAAAGGGGGAAGGAATGGTTCCGATGATGGAGCGGAGGCAGTAAAGAAGCTTTCAGCAATTTCCTGATTGCATAGTGGACGATGATGCCTCTGACTTCAAAAAGGTTTTTTTTTCTGCTAGGTCAGAAAGACATTGCTTTAGAGAACTGCATTAGTTGAAAAGAACAGATGACCTTTTGGAGAAGTCACTACCTCATTTTAGGTGTGGGCATTTTACCATGTGCACAACGGCAGGAAGGATGCTCACTTGTGAGGAGATGGGGAGGAGCGCCCAGTGCCATAGTGTCTCTCCCACAGTCTGGGGCCCGGGGGGGTTAAGGTTCCTCACTTTCCTTCTCTGCTCACCCCCCCCCCCTTTAGGACCGTGGAGAGCTACAGAAAGGCATTGCCACCATCTCTGGAGATAGGGTCTCAAAGGGCCAAGTGGGGATACGAGGCCTCTGCAAGAGGGAAGGACTTTTCTATTTCCTATGTGTTGGTTGTAGTCTTTGTGCTTCACTGGAAAAGAGGTAGAGCAGGCACTGTGCTACCCAGAAGAGCCCGGCTTGTAGTACCATCTGCACAATGGCAGGAAGGATGTCCACCTGTGGGATGCTGTCTAGCCTGGACACCAGTTAGATGGAGAGCAGACCTACACAGATCTAAGTGACCCGAGTGGGTCTCTCACCGCCTAGCATGAACCCAGTGTCAGCTCATGTCTAGTGTGGTTGTTTGGTCATAGCATTGTGGGACCAGAACACAAGTAGTTCACACATCCTGTTGGTAAGTTGCAGACCCATCCGAGCACTGATGAAGAATGACACAAAAACAGAACGCAATCAGTATCATGTAATCACAGGGTGGGGCATTGAGAAGGGAAGAGGAGTATGCCCACAGAAGCGCCTTCTCTGTTTAGTCCCTTCCGGGAGGTATTCTGTCCAGAACACATTCTGCACACCCTGCCAAGGCATGAAAGTGATGGAGGCCGTCTAACCTGCAGGAAAGAAAAGTGATGGTGTTTCTAAGGGTAGTTAGTGCCTCACCTCTCACATGTGAAGGGGGTATACTCATGACCTCTGGCGAAGAATCTGGGAACCCCAGCCTGAACCTCCCATAGTGATTGTGTGATGATATGGCAGGGCTATGAGATGGCGAATGTCTCTAAAGCAACAAGGACAGGTGACTCCCCTGTGCCAAGGGATACAGCAAGAGGAAGGAGAGACCACAGGTGGCCCTGAGAGTCAGCTGCAGTGCAAGCTGTCCCCTGGCAGGCTGCTCTGTTGCCTTGCCAACTGATACTCCTGGGCTTTTGATGGGTCAATGAGCATCTAAGGAATTCTAAAACTGAAAAGATTATTGGCTTCGAAACCCGAAGAAATCTGAAATGAAATGAAGGACCCAAAGGCATGTAATTATTGAACACATAAAAGGAAGTATATTTAAAAAATTGGTCAGACTGTCCTGTTAGTTATCATTTTAAAGGAATTTACAGGGCTGTTATAGATTCTTCTTTTGGAATAATTCAGTTTATAGCAAATGCCTAAACTGGTTTCTTCATTGCACAGTATATTCTCTTTAAATGGGTGCTTAAAACAATTACATACAGATTAAAAATCCCCATTTCTTTGCTTAATTAAAACGTTAATACTTAGACAACACAGATCTGAAACGGTGAAACCAGCAGTACCCCCTCCCACCTTACAACAAATTAAATTGAGACAAAATTACAAACACATTTCACTACATGATTAGTATTAATAAAAATCAGTTTCTTTTTTTTTCTTCTGTTTTATAAAGTTGCCCGAAATGCAAGGGATGTGCATAGGTTTACAACTTAGTCATAATAACAATTTATTCTTAATTCCCCTGGGTGTGCCCCGTGAACGGAATGTACTTTGCTGTAGATTACAAATTGTTTTGTCCAACACAGACACACCGACAGCATAAACGCTCGTGACTGTCCACATGCATTAAGAGTCAAGACCCAACTTCAAATCTCTAAAAGGTTTACAGGGTGCTTCAAAGAGACAGTATCACATTATCTGGATGTTACATAAAGGACTTAAAAAAAATACTATTCTAAAAAAAAAAGGAGAGAAAAAAGGCCTTTAAAAATTTATGACTGTTTTGTAATCACTAGACTAATTATTTCAAATAAATAAAGGAAAGAAAGATATTCCAATCCATAAAATCAGACTCTAAAAAGAATGTAGTGTTCCACCCCCAGTCAAGGTAACAGAATCATTGTTTATTATTATTAAAATAGATTATAGAAAGCAGCATCTATTTTGTGCAGTTTTTAGGGGCCTTGGAAATAAAAAGCTATGATTTCCAAAAATATAACATTCCAAAGGATTGAATAATACATACATTTAAAGATACATTTTATTAAAGTTTAGGAGAACTGATTAAAAAAGATACTGTCTCTTTAAATTAGTGTGTAATTGTTTTTCTCCTCCTATCTATTCGGACATGACAATAATTATAAATGTAGGTCACACTACAACTAGGTAGTCTCTAGGGACCAGGACCTGCTGACACAAGGCTGGTAACAAAGAGGCTTTTCCATGTAGGAGGCGGCTCCCAGTTATACTCAGATAGCAGGGAGAAGCCTAATAGACCCAGGAGACTGGGACCCACTGTGGGGCTGTGCACACGAGCTCAACCGCTTCCTCCAGATGTCTGATTGTCTCATCAATTTCGTTGTTGATAATTGTGAGATCGAAATAGTGTGCATATGTTCTCTGTAAGACATCGGACTCCTTCTGCAGGCGCTGGAGAGATTCATCCTGTATAGTGGTGGGGTGGGCATGGGAGAAGGGGAAAGCAAACAGAACAGAGAAGTCAACTGCAGTCTTTCTCTTTCCTTATTTCAGCTCAACCCAAAGAACTGGTAGAGGCCAAACCTTGACATGTGGGACATGAGGCTAAGATGACTGCGTGACAAAGGAAACGATGGCCCCTGTTCTGTGATGGCAGGGTTGCAGAATGTCTGCTGGCAACTGTGACTGGATGACATGCAACAAGGGCCTCCATGACAGACAAAACAGACACTCCAGCAAACGTGGCCCCACCCGAACCTAGCTGGGCCTATCCCCAGAGCCAGCTAGGGGGAGGCCACGCTGGCTTCCAGCGGCTACAGCTCTCCTCCCATTCCTCTAAGCCCCAAGGGCGCTATCTCTGCGTTGTGGAGGGCTAGCATGGCCAGGGTGAGCTCTCGGACCCCTATCCTTGTACCTTCAAGCTTATTTGAGCCAGCCACGTTTGTACCAACAAGCCCTGTCTTTGGAGAACAAATCAAGTTGTATTTTTCCTTTTCTATTTAAAAGTTTAGTGTGCTCCAGGAATTAGGTGCTGTATAGTAGCCCTCACTTGACAGCAGTCCGTGCTACAGGCAAAAAACTTTTTGGATGCTACAAATAATGGGTGTAATAAGGCCATTTCCCAACTCTAGTAACAACTGGCATCTGAGGAATCTCCTCAAACTGGTCTGTACTGGAAATGGTCAGGCAAATGTCACTGTTTGCATGTTCTCACATCTCTTACAAAAACAAATCTGAAGCTACTATCCTGTAGGCAGGCTTGCTGCAGCGAGGACATCCTGTCAGCACAGCTGGCCGCGGCCTGCTGGAGCTCTCTCTCTCCAGGGTGAGCCAACAGAAGGAGGGAATTTGTGTTCCAAGTTTGTCCTTGTGAATATTGCTTTACTTTTTGGGGGATAAGATCTCACTATGCAGCTCAGGCTGGCCTAGCACTTGGGGTCCTTTTCTTCATTTCTAGGCATGTACACCTACCTTGAAGATTGTTTTTGTAACAGCAGTTCTTTCAAGGCAGGGGGTCTCTGAGGAGCTACCAGAAAGAAGTCTGCTTCTCTCTCTTTGAGGTCAAATTTGTTATGCCAAATTCACAAAGGACAAATTCAAATATGAACTATAGTACCACGTACGTCAAATTAACCACCAACCTTTCCTCCAATACCTGCCAAACACTAGGTAGGTAACACACACTCACACACACACACATCCACACACACACTTCTCCTTGCCCTTGGGAAGGGGCAAAGACAGGCTCTCACTGTATAGCTCAGGGTGGGCTTGGTCCACACACATGTATGTGCATATCTGTATCTGTATCCCTTTCCCCAGCTAGGGCATAAACTTGCTTTATGTGTCTTGCCATTGCAGTGCCCCAGAGCTAAGCTTAGTGCCTTGAATATAGTAAATGCTTAACAAATTCTATTGAAACAATAAACTCTTGTTCATTACAGAATTTTTAAGAATATGAAGTCTCTTATCAAGAAACTGGGTGATTGGAAGGGACCAAGGAGTGCTGGGTGCCCAGCCCTGGCTTAGGACCCCTCCTCCTTTTTTCTGAGTGTGCAGCTCTCCGGCAAGGGCATTAAGAAGGGAGGTGATTCTATCCCAGCTCCGTGCAGGACAGGCAGACACTAGAGCAGCCAGGAACTCAATATTCATGTCTGGGCACTCTGACAAAGCAAATTGAAGTCTACTGGTTTTGTTATCTTTGAGAGGAATTTCAAAGCAGGAAAAAAAAAGCATGCTTTGAACATCAGTGGTAACTGTCACGGTGCCCACAAGGCCTCGGTCACTAATCACCTTTGATGGTCTTAAATACACACATTCTGCTTGCACCTGAAAAGCATAGTATTTTCACTGTGGCTCAATTTCACAATAAACAATACAAAATCCCCTTTTCGCACACATGTATTCACCAAAGCCAGGAGCAGTCCTCTAATCCCGAAGGCACAGTTCTTATGAAGTTGCCCTCTGTGCCAAGGAGTTCTATTTGACACGTGCTCCTGGGCCTCCAACACTGCCAGGAATTTCTGGTTTGGTCAGAGGGCTGGCTTGATGAAAACATTCAAGAAATTTATGGCTAAATGTGTCAAATTTTCTGATCAAGTTCTCGTTACAGAAACATAAAGCTCCCTTTTCAGATCTCTGAAGGCGATGCTCGCAGCAGTTTCTTCCTTCGGAGCAGCTTGTGTGATTACACGTAAGCAGGGTTGAAGTCAGTGAAAACAAAATGCCTTTATTTGAACAGCAAAAGCAAGGGTCTGTGGGAATAAATGTCCACATTCTACATCTACTGGAAGACACAGGCCGTATTTTGTTGTCTCCTAGCTGGTACTTACAGGCAATTTTCTGCACCATTTTGGCAGCTATGGAAAATTAGTAAAGGGTAGGGTAGGACAACAGGCAGAACAAAAACAGAAACAAAGCAAAGATGATAATTTAAGAAAAATGCATGGTAACCAAGGATAAACACTAAGCACAACGTGGAGCTGCCAAACATGCTTGTGATTCACTCAATAAAATGGGAAAGTAGAATTTTGCAAAGGAGTATATCTTTGGCAAATGAAATGATAAAAAAAAGAAGACTGAAAACACGAGCAATAAAGGTCAGTCGAAATATTTAACTACCTCCAAAGGTACTGTAAATATGGGCCAGCATTTACCGAGCACAGCTAAGAGCCCACTATGGTTTCTAGAACCCATGAAAGTAATGGTCTTCAGGCCAACTTTGCACCGGAGTCCTTGCTCAGGACCACAGGAGGCAGGTGCTGTTAGCTGGTCAGACATGTGCTGCTACCTTTACTTTCCCAATAAGAGGGAGTCCCTGGGTGGACTTGCTGCTCCTGGTACGCTCAATTCTCACTGACACTAGTTCTCTGGTAAGTGCTGCCTTGAGTTGGTTTGAAAGTATGCAGAACTCATTCCTTTTGTGGTACTGGGGATGAAATACTGAAAAAAGACCTTGCACTCCAGAAATCACACTGCCCAGCAAAAGGACAAAGCAGAGCTTCACTCAGGTGTCTTCATAAGATGGGGCTTTGGTTTTACATGCACAACACACATGGATCCTTACCACAGAGTGTAGTTATTTGGGGGAGGGGGCGGGTTTATTCTTACCTCATTTAAACCTGGAGTGATAGTTGGTGCGGCAATGAAAACAACAAAAGGAGCAAACTCAGCAGTTCTCAGGACCTTCAGTGCCTGTGTGGAAAAGAAAGAGGCTTAAAAGAAGAAATAGCTAATATAGCATGCAAATGAGCCGACTGACCTCCTACACAACTGAAGAAGTCAAGGCCTTGGTTCAAATTTTTGGCAAGATATTATTAAATGTACCAACTTTGTAAGTTATATATATATATATTACTTTTGTTCTAAAGGATGGACAATAGGTATCAGAAAATAAAAGTTGACCAACTAGACATTTTTGTTAGGAATCTCAAGGCTCAATTGGATTTATTTTTCTTGGTAAAAGCTAACACTGACTATGCTGGTTAATCTTTATTTAAATCTGGTGATTTGTCAGAGCCTGAATTTTAATTGATGGGAAATGAATTTGGGGGGAGACTTGGACTTGCAGGCTGGCTTCACACTGTTTAGGAACCTGCTTTGTCTGATTTCAAATTGCAAATCGCTAACGAAGGAGAGCGAACCCTGGCCACTGTCATGGTGTGCGCTGAGTTCACATTTACACAGGCCTTCTGATGAAAGGCTCCCTGAAGTTCAGTGGAGAGGCCTTGCTCAAGGCAGCAGTCATAAAGTCCTACTGCTATAGACATGATGTGGCTGTGGGCAATGCCTTGGCCCATGAGAGAACATGGCGCTCAGGGAGAAGGACCTCTGGGTTCCTTTCCAAGGCATGACAAACCTGTGAAAGGGACTAGTTTGAGTAGATGTGTGGCAAGGCAGGATGAGGTGCTGCAGAAGTCTACTGTCAAGGGTCACTGCTTCAGTTCCTCCCCTCTCACGACAACACCCACCACATCCAGGTATCCAGTCCACGCATGACTGATACATAAGTAATTCACAGGCATCGGGAGTAAATATTATCATGCTATTTAGTTTAATTTTAGGTTTAGTTTTTCTTCTTTTCCGGAGATAGGAATGTACAGATTTGTTCTTAGATCTGCAATCCTCCTGTATTTCCTGGGGTCATAGGTGTGTAGCACTATGCTGGGCTGTTGAGTAATCTTTACACAAGAACTGAACCCTTCCTTCCTTTCCTTCCTTCCTTCCTTCCTTCCTTCCTTCCTTCCTTCCTTCCTTCCTTCCTTCCTTCCTTCCTTTCCTCCCTTCCTTCCTTCCTTCCCTTTTTGTCTCTCTCTGTCTATCTATCTATCTATCTATCTATCTATCTATCTATCTCTATATATACATATAATTTTTTTGAGACACTCACTGTGTTGCTCTAGCTGGCCGGGAACTCAGTACCAAGATGGCCTTAGACTCTCAGAGAGCCACCTGCCTCTGCCTCCCGAGTACTGGGATTAAAGGTGTGCACCACCATGCCCAGCTTATACTTTTTTTTTTCGATGTTCTTACATTTGTTTGCTTTCTCCCTTATTCTACTGCTCTGTCTTTAGCCTGGTTTATACTGAGAGCCATTGAACTGGTTCTCTGCCTCTAGTTTTGCTGCTTTTCAATCCATATTCCAACCCACTACCAGAAGGATCTTTCTGAAATGCAAACTCCATCCTTCCTCTCCTAACCCTTCAACAGCCCCCCTCTTCATTGTAGGGTAAAAAATGCATGTTCCTCAGCATGGAAGTCAGTTCCCATGTTTGACTTCTGCAGACTCCCCCTCTCTCTCTCTTCAGTGGACTGGCCTTGCCAAATGACTTTCAGCTTTGGAAAGGGCCCAACTCTTGCTCGCTGCTTCCTCTACCCGGACCTCCTATCCTGCCTTCTTTTTCCCATTCTCCTTTCTGCAGCACTGAGTTCCTTCAGAACTCAGTGTCTGGAGAATTCTTTTATGATACATAGTCTCAGGTAGCCGAGAATGACTTGACTCCTGATCCTCCTGCCTCCATCTTCTGAGTGCGGAGATTACAGACATGCATCATCATGCCCGGTGCTGGGATCAAACTTAGGCCTTTATACTTGCTAGGCGAGCACGTTAGCAACTGAGCTCCATTATCAGCCCAACCTTGAACTCCTGACCCCCTGTCCCCACCTCCAAGGATCTGGTGCTGCCACACCAGGCAGTCTCTTTGAAAAGTTCTTTATGAGCCCTGAGATCCTGTTGTATGCTCCTAAAGTCACTGGGAACACAAGTCACTGGTGAAATTTTAGGGCAAGGGCAGTGTCTGTTCAGTTATCGCTCAGACTTGATATAGCACATCATAAACTGCCTTTAGGGTTCAGTGAAAAGGTAAGAACAGCAAATCTAATATGTACAACATGAATCTTGTCTTTTGAAGAAGGTTCAACCAGAGAGATGGCCACTCTCTTGGCATCTTTAGCACATAGGCTTGTAGAGAAGATCTGACACTAAGGCTTCTTGGTTTTTGAGTATAAGTTTCACTTGCACTAGGCTTCTGTATCTAGATTTTGATTACGCGCTGTCTTCTAGTGGGTTAGAGGAACCTGGCCTACTGTTTAATGCTCAAAATTCTTTATTGGTCAAGACACAGATTCAGAGTCCCTGCTAAGAACACTTCCCATACCTGCACACATTCACTTTGAAAGAGGTAGCTGCCCATTTCATTGCTAATCTTTTGTGATTAAAGTCATCAGTATGGAACAGTCATTGGGAAGGAAGCCCACACATGACCCAAATGAGCTGAAGCGGGATACTGGGAGCCTCACTTAGCAATGTCCACTTTGCTATCATTTGCTCCTTCTTTCCTGTGCTCAGGCACCAAGGGTTTACAGTGTCAGGAAAGACATAAAGCTTTCTCATCACTCCTAAGCCCCAGCACACACACACACACACACACACACACACACACACACACACACACACACTTAAGGGCAACTGAGATGTGAAGTGAAAGCATCTGAAGCATCTCTAAGTGGCAGACGGAAGTGCACATAGCCTGTATGCTGAGCGGAACTCATAGGACACTGATAATGAACCCCATATGGAAATGGTTTCCCCCACTCAGCCGTCGACCCTGCTGGCCACCCAGTCCTTTGAATACTTTCAATCCTAGTCTGCCATCATGATAGTGCACAAATGAACATGGTCCTTGGAAAACATGAGTTTAGCTTTCAGTGGACATGTCTATGTACACACTGTGCAGTGCCCTTAGTCTATAACCACAAGTAAGGAAGGCCGCCCCACACTTAACTGTGCAAGACCCTCAATGTTCATCACATTACCAAATGCCCAAGCCTTAGTCTTGGATCTGCCCCATCCTTTTCTTGCCCTGGCTGTCAGGAAGTTCAGAGCCAAATTTAATGCATATCACAGTAACTCCAGCAGTTCCTGTGGTTAGGATATTTGCTTCTCTTCCTTTTCATGGCCTTCTCTATTTCTATCCTATATTATTGTATTTTCTTAAATTCTAAGATGTCTCAAATCCTGACTGCAATTTTCTTGTGTAGCAGAGCTCAGCTTCAGCAGTCACCATATTCCCCGATTGTTTCTGAGGATCTCTATCCTCATACTGTGCTCTAGTATTGGGTCTCAAGTAGGTTCAACTGGGCTGAGGTTCAAAGTCACTTGAGGGACAGGAAAGGGAACTGCTTATAAGGATTCTCCTCCCTTAGGTGGTTAATAACTGAGTTAAAGACGAACTCTAAACTTCTGACTTAAGGAGAGACACAAATTGGTTAATATTCACAGGAAAAACTCTCTGAATGGGGTGGGGGATGGAGAGGGAGGAGAAGGAGGAGAAGAAAAGAGGTAGGGAAAGAAAAAGAGAGAGAGAATACATGCATGCTATAGAAAGATCACTGAAAACACATTAGATTCAACTAGTTCATCTATGTATGGCCAAAAATTAATTTCACATTACCATCTCCAAGGAGTAAGAGCTCATTTTGACCCAAGGTCCCAAGTGCAGGTATCTATTAAACTAATGTGGCTTGCACAGCTAAGGGTATACAAGGGCAAGCTGCTCAGTCATTCTTGTTCACAAATCCAAGGATTTAAGGAAAAGCACAGTGACCCACTCAGTAACTGGTTTAACAAAATGCCCTCTGGCTCTTGCTTTGTGTTTTGGTTTTGGCACTGAGGATAGAACCCAGAGGCCTCCTGTATGTTAATCAGCACCTTTACTATGAATCTATGTCCCTGGCCCTTGGCTTGGCTCGGTTTTTAAATCTAGATGCCTAATCAAGTCTGGAAGCTACCTTTCTCTCTTTGGGAAAAATGGAAACTACAATCTGTTATTCTTATTTTTTTTTTGAGATAGGGTCTGGCTATATAGTCCAGGCTGTCCTGGAACTCATTATGTAGCCCAGGCTGGCCTTGAATTGATGATCCTTCCACCTCAGCCTTCCAAGTACTGAGATTACTGGTATGCACAACTATGCCCAGGAAGCTTAACTTTTTAATGCTTCAAACTGGTAAATCAGATAAAGTGAAAATGAAAAATCCTTATAATAACTTCTGATGATCTGCCAGAGCTATTATTCTACAGGTTTTATTTATTAATATTGATTTTACTGCCCTGAGCTTTCTCCCTATGAGAAATGAACTCTCTAATTCTTGTTTTTCAGGTTTCATTACCTTATAGATTTTTCTAAATGTTTAAAACAATCAGGATTTAATATGTGCTATTATGCACATGGTGGGTCACATTGAGGATACTCAGGGTTACCTATTCTAGGATGGCACAATGAAAGGAGGTTAAGATTTATCATTAGAAAAGGAAAAGACCCAATGCAGTTCAAGTTTAAACCTGACTTTCAATTTGCCGGAAAACCCTGGTTGATCACGATTGCATTAAACCTTGTTTTTCTTCATCTAAGGAAGCATTTCATAAGGTTACTGGGGTTAGATGAAGAGTAATAAAGTTTGGCAAAATATAAAGCAGTATAAGAATGTAACCTAGTCGGGCATGGTGGTACATGCTTTTAATCCCAGAACTCAAGAGGCAGAGGCAGGCGGATATCTGGGAGTTCAAGGCCAGCCTGGTCTACAAAGTGAGTTCCAGGATAGCTGGGACTACAGGGAGACCCTGTCTCAAAAAGACCAAAAAAAGAATGTAATCTATTGCTGTTTTAAACCAGCCAGGTTTCTTTTTTCTAGTTTAATAATTTCTATGGCCCTCTGTCTAGGTTTAGATAACATCTTATTTAGTATTAGTGCTTAAATTTGGCTTTCGTTGTCTGAAATAAATCAAGATGACACAAAACATTAGACCTGCTCTTAGTGAGCTGAGCACCAGTGTTAGGTGGCCATGCAATGGGCCACATATGACAGAAATGGCTTCAGCTCTGGTAGATGTGAGAGGATTGGAAAAAAATGCCACAAGGCACTTTCCCCCTTTTGGAGAGTTTCTGAGGTACATGCAGGAAGGAATTTCATCCTCACCAGCTTGTCTTCTTAAGAGCATTTTTAGCTTCTGGCACAGTGCTTGGCATATTAGTGCTTAGTACAAGTGTGCTGAATTGAACTGTCTGTGAGATTTAGCAGAGGCCTCAATCTAATCAGCTGGGGTAGGACAGGTACGTGTGGAAGCAAATGTTCTAAGAACAAGGCCCTGCCTGAAAGTAAGTTGTTCATGGCCACAGACATCCTGAATGCAGGATGAGGGTGGTCCCTAACCCCAGGGAGAATGGGCTGAGGGCAGGGAGGCCCAGGGGAATCTTGTTGGTGCAGACCCCATGGGCACCCCAGGCTGTACCGCTATACACAGCAGCCAGCCAGGAGTCTAGGCTGCAGGGCATAGCCTGGGACCAGATGGTCAACCAGTCCAACTGTGGGCCAAATGGCCCTGGGCCATCTCTGTCCCCAGGGCCACAGGCCCATAGAGGCTCAAGCAGAGGCCAGGATGCCTACAGCCTGCCCTCAGGGGCCGGTGGAACTGAGAGATCACAGTTGTGAGTCGGGAGCAGAAGCAGGAGAAGAGTGCAGGTGGGCTCATCCAGCAGTCAGGACAGCAGGGGCCAGTGTGCCCGGCAGGCCGGGTAGAGGAGGTGCCCGGCAGGCTGGGTAGAGGAGGTGCCCGGCCAAGTGCAATGGAGAAAGGATCTGCTGTGGACGTCCTGATGAGGCCAAGAGATGGGTCTCCCGCTCAGCAGTGCAGAGCAGTGCATGGCTGTGCAAGGGCAAGGGGACAGGGAGAGCTGGGTGTTATGAGTGGAGCAGCAGCAGCAGCAGCGGTGGTGGTGGTGGTGGTGGTGGTGGCGGCGGTGGCGGCAGCGGCAGCAGCAGCAGGGAAGGCAGAAAGCCCTTGGAAGTGGCCTGCGGTAATGCAGAGGGATCTGAGGAGCCCTGCAGCCAGCATACTGCTAGAGACATTACTACCAGCAGAAAACGACGTTCAGGTGAAGACCAGTGTGGAACCCAAGGAGAGGATGTCGAAGACCAGGACCAGGATTGAGACTTTGCCTCTAGCCACCCCTGGCCAGAAGATTTTTCCAATCCCTAGTAAGGAGGGATTAGTAGTTAAACAAAGATCAATCTGCGTTACATATCATCATATTTAGTTCTATATAGGTCCAAGTTAATTGCTACGTTAAATAAACTACAGCGTTTACCCTAGTCTTGCACTCCTCCCTAGCCCCTAACTGGATCCTACTGTACTTTCCAAAGTTCCAGGTTCAAGAACCCCATGAGGTGCTATAAAATGGAAATGGATGAACCCACTGGCTGTGAGTTAAAATCTTGGAGCACAGAAACTGAGCCATCAGGTCCCAGGTCACATAGTCTCTGACTACGCAGGCTTTGTTCTAGATTTGGAGATGGCTAGAACATCAAGTCTCATGCAATGGCCCTTCAACAGGGATCTTCCCTGCCTGGGACACGCACATACGCCTACTGATGAAGCACAGCCTGTTCACTGCACTGCATCTCAGCAAGTGGTACACATTCTATTCTAAGTGATAAAAAGATTTGGGTATGGATCCATGTTAGAAATGGCAGATCTGAGAGCCACAAAAGTGTTGTAACCTCCCTTAACCTCCTCTGATGTTGACAATTTCCAAATCTTTCCTCCTATGCTTTAAGTCCCGTTTCTCCTGACCTATGCTCGGA
The DNA here is from genome assembly GCA_009823505.1 of Rhizomys pruinosus. Classification (NCBI taxonomy): domain Eukaryota; kingdom Metazoa; phylum Chordata; class Mammalia; order Rodentia; family Spalacidae; genus Rhizomys; species Rhizomys pruinosus. The sequence continues at coordinate 62,876 of VZQC01013510.1, forward strand.
CATGAAAAAACAGCTCGCCAACATTTCTGTTTTGCTTGTGCATGCTAAGCACAGCCTACCACTGAGTTACTATGATGCCAGCCCCTATGATGTCAAGCCTTCAGCTTTCTTTCCCAAGTTTCAACATTTCTGTTGTTTCCTGCATAAGACTTGTGTACAATGATTTAACCAGTCATCTTTGTATTCCACTCCCTTTCGGATCCTCTGTAAGTCTCTCTGTCTCTTCTGGTTTTAGCTCAGGGTTAGGTGTGTCATCCTCAGCTAACAGATAGCAGAGGCTGAGAGCTGCCTCAGTTGGCTCTTCATCCCTGCTCCATCTGACACTGGGGCTCACTCATGCTTCCGTTTATTAAGCTAGGGCTATTTCACAACCAGACCTCAGGATCAGTGTCTTACAGGTGATCCGAGTAAGATGCTGGCAGATGCTCTGATGGTCCAGCAAGAGCTATATATACCAGGAGGGCAAATGGAGGCTGCTGTGATAACAAAGGGCCAGAGTCTCATCCTGAAGTCAGATGAGGGTGGTAGGGGTTTCTGGCAGGCACAGACCCAAATGGGTACTTCACATAGCCTCTGAGTATGATAAACTGTATAAGAGGATAATCTGCTTCTTAAATGCATGTTGTATGCACGGCTGAGTCCAGCGACTGGTCTTGATTAATGATCTTGATTATTGAACTTTCCTGAGGCTCAGGAAATTATTATGTGACCCATGACTTTCTAATGGTGTTTTTGATTTCAGAATCTGAGCTTATCAGCATGCAGGCAACATGGAGTGGGTTTAGGGGCCAGACATTACCTGAGGCTCCACGTCCAGTATCGCAATCAGCCCCTGCTCGTGGATCTTCCGAATGGTCTCCAGTTTTGTCCCATACATTGCATCCTCATGGCTGCCATACTCCAAGTACTCATTATTTGAGATGTCTTGCATCATTTGGTCATGGGAGACAAAGTAGTAATTCTTGCCATTTTCTTCATCTTTCTTTGGAGGTCTGGTTGTATCTGTAAAACCGCATGTCATGGGAGGTTTAAAAGGCTGGGCTGATGAGTTACATTCCCAACGGATCTACCCAACTCTTTTTTTTTTTTTTTTAAAGTGTGCACTACCATGCCCAGCTCAAAGATGGTTCTTAATCGCCATGTGGGTGCCGGGAATTGAACCGGGTCCTCTGCTAGAGCAGTCGGAGCTCTCAACTACTGAGCCATCTCTCTAGCCCCCAAACTCTTATTATGTATATTTTTTATGGTGCTGGGGATGGGACTCAGGCCATTATGCATGCTAGGCAAACCCCTCCATTGTTTCTTAAAAGCTGTAGCTTAAGCCACACATTGTAGCATACACCTGTAATCTCATCATTTGGGAGATGGGGGTAGGAGGATGACAAGCTCAAGGCTAGCCTGGGTTACAAGAGACCTGGGTTACAAGACTGCCCCCCAACAAAACAAAACAAACCTATGATTCTTTATTCTCTCTCTCTCTCTCTCTCTCTCCCTCCCTGTTCCCATCCCCAGTAACTTGGTAGATGCGATTCAGAAACTATATTTATCTGTGTACTGCAGTGTATCAGTTGTTTAGTTTGGTGAATATTTCAGTGTTGTAAGATGTATCATCCTTTCATGGACCCCTCTAGGAGAAATACATGAAGTGAACAGAACTTATTATATGCCTTAACATACTTGGGTCTTTTGCAGAAGAAATAAAGAATAAAAGAATGGAAAACCACATATGGCTATTTAAAATGTAAATGGATTATAATGAATTAGAACTCTAAATTGAGTTCCTTAGTCTCACTAGCCACATTTCAAGGGCTGAAGAGACACAGTTCAAATACTGAACACTATCACTATTACGGGAAATTCTCCTAGCTAATGCTAATCTGTATTACTTCACAAATGAGAATATTAGAATATAGCAAATGGCACACCATACTGAAACATAATGGTCTTAGGGCCATCTGTGGACTGACACCTCTAAAACTGTGAGCCAAAATAACTCTTTCCTCTTTTAAAGTGTTCTTTCAAGTATTTGTCACAACAAAAATCTAACACTTTAAAAATTTATCTTTATCTTCCTTTCATTCTCTCTCTGCTTTTATTCTCTCATTTTTCAATTTCCTTCCCTCTGTATTGCTTCCTTTTTAAAAATTGAATTCTTTTTGCAATTTTCAGACAATACAGTTGAATAAGGTCAAATTTATGCTACTCTTTGCTAAATACATGGATGTAAGCCAATGGGGAATTCCTTCCTTCCTGCTAGACCATTAAAACAGCCAAGTGTCATGGTCATCAAACTGTGGACAATTTAAAGAGGAATGCCCTCCCCAGTTATACCAAAAGCTAAAGAGGCATACTATCTTCAGCCATCTCAGTAGGTGATGTGTGATATATACACATTTGAGGTAAAATATCTGAGAGATCAGACATGGTTGATGCCATCAAAAGTAAGGGTAAGCTTTGAAAGCATACTTGATAAGGTTTTCTTATGCTAACATCTCTGAGGTATACATTGACCTCGCTTCAGGAAGGCTTCTGGCGCCCAGCAGGAAGGAGCAAGTCTTGACATTTTCTCCTGCTACTCTTTTTTGTTGTTGATTTTTTTTGGGGGGAGCAGGATCTTGAAATGCAGCCATAGCTAGTCTTGGACTTACTATGTAGCCTGGGCTAGCTTTGTACTTGCAGGGATTCTCCTGCCTCTGTTTCCTGAGTGCTGCATTATAGGTGTGCGCCAACATGCCTGTCTACTCCTTTTTTTATATATAGAAATGCTTTTTAATGCTTCAAAAAATTTTTTAATTTTTTTATTTTTAAAATTTTTTTTATTTATTTATGTGTATGAATGTACTGTCTGCATGTAGGTTTGTGCACCCGTGTCGTGCAATGCGGCGGAGGTCAGAAGAGGGCGTCAGATTTCCCTGGAACTGGAGTTCTCCTGGAATCGGAACCGGTTCTCAGCCACCATGCGGGTGCTGGGGATTGAACCCGGGTCCTCTGCAAGAGCAGTCAGTGCTCTTAACCGCTAGGCTATCTCTCCAGCCCCTTTATTTTTTTATGTGTATGAGTGTACTGTCTGCATGTAGGTCTCTGCACCCGTGTCATACAATGCCGCGGAGGTCAGAAGAGGGTCTTTGATTCCCCTGGAACTGGAGTTCTCCTAGAATTGGAGTTACAGACGGTTCTCAGCCGCCATGTGGGTGCTGGGGATCGAACCCAGGTCTTCTGCAAGAGTGGTCGGAGCTCTTAACCGCTAGGCCATCCTTCCAGCCCTGCCTGGCTATTCCTATAAGCGCTCTTAAGACAGTGACTTCCTTTAGTTTGTCCTACCCTGAATAAAGATCTAACCTCTAGATAGGTTTTGGAACTGAAATGGTCAACTCTTGGAATAATGATGCTAACAATAAAATCACAAGTCATATAACTACTATTTATCCAGCATCGGTTAAGAGCTCTAGATAGATTCCTGAACCCCTGCCCCTTTTTTTTTCAACCATGGTATTACTTCATTTCACAGTGGAGGAAATGAAAGACAACAGAGGTTAAGAATAGGAAATTATCACTTATTGTTAAAAAAATGAAAACAAAACAAAACAAAAAAGCAGAGAAAGATGCAGAAAACTTACGGCAGAATGCATGATCTGGGATGGGTAGGGGTGAGGTGGGGGGAAGGGAAGGGGATATATGCCTGAACTGAATTGGAAAATGATGAATGAAATACACAAAGCATCAATAAAAAAAAAGAGAGAGAGAAAAAAAAAGAATAGGAAATAGAAAGGTAAGGGAGTCAAAACATCTCATGGATTTGAAATTCCTTAAACAATAGATAGCATGGTGACTGGGTTTAAAAGTGCTAAGAAGTCAATAATGAAGATAATGATTAAGGAAAACATGCTTGTACCAGAGAAAATTATAAAACTATTCAAACGTAGTTTTCTGAAGAATAATTCATTTAGGGAATGTTTATGAGTACTGTGGGAAAAATGAGGTTACAAACAAAATAGATGAGACTCCCTATCCCCAATCTTAAACACATGCACGTTGTACATATGTTTTCATTAAGAAAAGCCTAGAAGGGTATTACAACAAATATTTATCATACTTATTATTTGGAAAATGAGGTTGGAATTACCTTATTTTCTTTGTTGTTTTTGCCTTACAAATTTTTGACAGTCATTAGTGAACAGTTACTACTTGTATAATCAGAAAAAAAGCATTTGAATAATCATGCTAAGAAAGTAATTGGAAAAATAGAATTCAAAGAGATTGATCCATTGCTTACGTGGAATAGGGTATGCAAACCGGTCTGGGTGCTTTGTGATGAGGGTGTTTTTTATGTGTCTTCTCCCAACACCATGTGCACCTATGGCATTTTTGAAAAGAATGGTAAAATTGACAACTGTTAATTACATTTTCAAAGTTTTGAATGTGAGACTAAGTAAGTTGTTGATACAGCTAAACTTACCTAATAAGACGAGTGTTTTCCTTTTGAATGCTGGCAGTTTTACTACTTCTTCATATGTGACAAGATCTAATTGATCAAACACTAAAATGCAAAGATTTAGAAGCATGGTAAGTTGATGGAATGGACATTTCATGTAGATGAATTATAATTTTACTGGAAAAGCTAAGTCACATTAAGAGCATGAACCCTGATTATGATATCTAGCTTACTTGTAATTTAGTACATATGGCCATTAGGCGGGGGAAATTTTCACTTTTAAGCCCATGAAAATGCACTTTAGAACCAGGAACACCCAAAAATAAGAGGAGTACATGCATCGGAGTCCAGTTCTAAAGGATACTGCAGACTGTTTCATGCAGTAGCCAACAAACCATTTGAATTCATTCAGAACCACATGCTGTTCATAGTTGTACAATTCTAAGAAATGGCAATACTAAAAAGAAAAAGTCTATGGACAGTGAATATATGAGTATAGCATGAATGCGACTAAAGTCAAGCAAACGAGGGCCAGCTTGACCACTTTCAGAGATGGGTGAGAAATGCCTGCTCAGCTGGCTTTTAACTTTATCACTCTTGTACTACTTTTTTTTTTTTTTAGAGCTGATGAAGGTCGCATGCTAGAATCTTTCAAGTTATGTAAGGATTTCACAAGCCTTTAAAAGAATATTCCACAAATTTTACTGTAAGTCAGATATATCCTCCAGGGAAAGTCTTGGGTTTTTACATAGGAAAACATGCATTCTTGGCTCTTGAACCATGTCAGAAATTAATTATATGGTCAGCTGCGTGATACATCAAGATGGATGGGATGGCAAGCACTGTGGAGAGTCTGAGCTCAGAAACCTTTGAGAAAGAGGAGTTCTTTATTATTGATAAAGTTCTTTAAAAAGTCTGTCTCTGAAACTTGCCTTTTAACAATACAAGAAGCATTTCAAGCAATATGGGAAAGTTTTCTGAATGAATGACCATTGCTGTTGAGTTTCAACAGGGTCTGATTCTCACACACATTTGAAAATTCTCATGAGAAGGCTAAAGTCATGCAGCTGTGGTTCCTGTAATTCTTCCCCCCATGGTAACACCCAACTGTTATCAAGTACACACTAAAGTTTCCTCTTAAAATAATAGAGTTCTCTCAGCATTTTAGAGAGAGTAAAATAATCCAATGAAACTGATTCAGTGGTATAATGAAAGAATCTGGGACACTTTGTTGAATCATTCAGAGAACTTTGGCTCCCTGAAACAATATGGCCAAATGACTGAATTAGCTCAGTCCTCAACATTCCTGATCTGCCCCAAATAGCAAAGAACCTTACACTGCAAAATAAGATACCATGGAGTACAATAGATAACAAGCACACAAGTGAACAAAAGGCATCACTCTCAAAATATATATAGAAAGAAACACAGTCTGTTCAAATAAGGGTTAGTGCATATTAATGGGTATTTGTGCATTTGTTTTCTTTTGATAACTTGATTCTATACAGGTTGAGTTAAAGTCTTTAGACCATATTATCATCTAGCAAGCAGTAGCCCAGATTGGAGAAATGTTTTCAGAATGCCAAGCTCACAAAATTACAATGAACACAAGATTCCCTGTGGTAGAGCCAGCTCGTTGTGCCGCAGTGGTAATGGAATGATGAGAAGTGCAGAAAAATCAAAGCAGGAGCACTTATGGCATTGCTTTCCATGCTACTGCCTTATGAATGATGTGCCCATCAAGAAAAAGTATGCTTATGGAAGAAGTGCATCAGCAAGCTGATGTGTTTTAATCTGTACAAATGAGCGCCTCATGAAAGAGCAAGATGAGGATGATGCAAGCTTTCTGAAAGGTACACGCGTCTCTCTCCCTTTACAGAGCCCTAACCCAAGTCCTGCTCATTTAAGACTTTGTCATTTCCTAAAAACACATGAGTTAGATAATAACAATTAACACACCACAAATGAATGAACAGATATGTTAAACATTAGAATCTTAACCACAAATGCGAAGCATGGTCTAAATAAAATTGCCACATGATCATAAGCATTGCAAAACAACAAAAAAGGATATTTAAAAATAAGAGATATAAGGACTATTAGAAAAGCACTTAAAGACTGAAATTTTAAAGAGTTTAAGTTGCTTGCTGATTAGCAAAAAGGACTTAATAAAATGAAATTATCAAAAACACAGAGGCAGAGTCATTCAACAGGTTACTTACATGCACAGAGGCCATTGGGAGTGAGACAGCATGAAAAATGTACAGGGGTCATTGAAATATGATTTTTTCATATATTAGTAAAATAAAAGTATAATAAGCACAAAATAAACTTTATCATGCAATAGTCCAAACACAAGGTAAATAAGTAACATTAAGAAACAAACTTATTTTAATATAAATTCAACCATATCCTTATATAAAAGCCAGTGGATTTTATATGCTAAAATTTGTGTAGAATTTTATTGGGGAATTATGAAAAACCCCCTTCAGATAATAATGTAAAGATCCTCTTGCTTTCCACTTTGTACATTCCTATACTGTACGCAATTTTGAATCATGTGTACTTATTAGATTATTATTATTATTGTTATTATATTTTGTGGTGCTGGGGATCAAACAAAGAGCCTCGCATATTCTAATAGAGTGTTCTACCACTGACCTATACCTCCAGCTCTACGTTCATAATTTAGAAAAATTCCAACAAGTCAATAAGGTTATAGGTCATTTTTCTTCTTCAGAGTTATTTGTACTTAAGGAAGAAAGGATAGTTTTAAAAAGCTAATGACTACTTGTGGTTTTAAGCATAATCTTAACATACGTAAGATAGTATGTGCATCCTGGTTTTCTAGAACCCTTAAGTATCACTGTTCTGCCCTCTCATGGCTATGAAAAATTTATAATCTATAAAAAAATTAAATCAGTAACTTGATCTAAAAGTGTTCAGAAGTCCTGGGGCTGAGGAATCTCAATGCCTAAAGAGTACAATTCTTTTGGCAGCATAACAATGCTTTATATTTTTTGGCAGCATAACAATGCTTTATATTTTTTAAACAAATGCTTTTTTTGTACCAAATATGGCAAAAAATCTTAAGTGTTTTCAGAAAATGTATTTGCTGTAAATACTACACATACCAGAATCTAGACTATTCCCAAGGATTCAGAAATGTTGTCTGGCATACTTTTCTTATATTTCTCTGATTTCCTGGTAAGCTACTCGACATTCCAGACACTCAAGTACTTAAGCAACTACATTTAAAAAAAGCTGTTAACATTGAATCCTTGTCTCAGTTTGAAAAGCTAGACATTTGTTCAAATATTGTAAAGAACTACAATTAAAAAGGAAATTTCAACTGGTAGCACCAGGCCACAGTGTGTACTTTATGCTTGCAGTGGCCAGGCAAAAAACAAAACAAAACAAAACAAAACAGAAAAACAAAACAGAGGTGGGTTGGGTACAGTGGGTACTAGAGAATGAATGTCCATTCAAAGGGACATGAGCAACCCTGAATCCCTAAGAAAGGAAGTGGCTTCATGATGCTGCATTCCCTATTCCCTCAAGGGAGGTCCAAAACCCAAAGTTTTATGTTACATAACCTGATTTTCAAATGTGATATAAAATTATATAAGTAACTTTCTTTTTGGATCAAGCTCAGCTAATAGGCTGCCACTTCATGACGTCAGATGTAGGCTGCACCATTTGAACAGAATTCTGGTTTAACTACACATTGGGCATTTTCTGCTGATATTATTTTTCCATAGTTTCTGCTATGGACAAAGTTACTATCCTTTCTTTTTATTTGAAAATATAAGCAATTTCCAAATTTGACAATAAGGTTTAGATTTTGCTATCAGTATATGATGAATTCTCAAGGCTTGGAGTAAGTAACAAAACATATGACCTTAGTTGAATTTACTGTGTCCCATAGCAAGAATCGAACAGGTGATGAAACACCAAGCTTCCAAGCTTCCAGACAACTTGGTCTCTTGTAAAGTAATGGGAAGCAAATGGTTCTGGACATCAGTGTAAAGAAAATGGAAAAGTTAGTTGATGAAGTAGAAGAACCCCGAAGAGATGGTGGCAGCAAGAAATGCTTGGCTTCATCAGGCAAGTAGATTTCAGAAAGGCCAGGATAAAAGGTGGGTGCCCCTTAACCAGAGAAACTACAAGGACAGATCATGACTGATTACTCTGCAGGTGAGAAAGCCCGAATAACAATATTCTGACTAGAGAATCACAGATCAGCATAAACACAGAGTTCTAGAAAGAAACCTAAGCTGCTCTGCAAGGACTTTCCTTCTGAGGAGCTCAGAATTTGAGAGGTCATGCACAGAGACAAGCACAGACAGGTAGAACAATCCCTCAAGCTTGACAGGGAAGGCTCAGATGCCTGGAATAGGCCACTGGGTAGGAAAATACTGAGGATAGCAGAAGAGTAGTGGTCCTCTGTCTCCCATGAGACTAGAGATGGCTTTTCCTCATTTTAAGTTTATGAGAACTTAGGCAAATGGTTTGGACTAGGAGGTAGAAGGCCAAATGACAGAGAAGAAAGCAACTGTATTCTTCTTTTCAACCTTGACAGTGTTTCCCAGAGAGCTAAAGCCTGAGACAAGGGGCAGTGCAAGAGTACTCAGCTCCTCCACAATATCTGTTTGCCTGGCCCAGTGATGAAAGAACCCTAGATCCAAGGAGCTAAAGCTCGTTACAAATTACAAACGACCACCTTGATTAGTTAACCTAACCCCCTGGTGTCACACACCTCTTCAGGTGTGTGGATTTCTGGTCTTATCTCAGGCTGCCTATTCCGCTTTTAGGTACATCTGCCTCATGAGTATATACCACCCACTGGGAATCAGAGAATGGGCATGATGAAAGAAGCAAAGCGATGCCCTGACGCTCAAAGGGTAGAAAATGTGAAACATGTACATCACGGGCTCTTAGATTGGATGCTGATTTTCTAGCAAAATTCTTAAATGAATGATTTGACTGTCAACGATTAGAGAGGCCTAGTTTTCCCAGAGCTGAGTTAAAAAAAACATTAGCAAACTGAATACTGCTATCTCCATGCCTTCCAAATAGTAGAGTATAAAGTTAATGACCTACTGACAGACTTGACTAGTTATTTCTTTGCTTTTCTAGGTTTAAATTAATTTTAGTACTGTCTATAATTGCTTATCATTTAACACTGAAAATTACAAGTCAAGATGGATAATTTCATTTTTCATTATGATGCTACAGACAGAACCCAGGGCCTTGCATATGGTACATGATGCTACAGACAGAACCCAGGGCCTTGCATATGGTACATGAGTTCTTTACTACTGACCTATATCCCTAACTGATACATTTTTTGTATTTAGCTAATATTGAGTACAACTCTTTGTGAGCTGGTTAGATTGTGTTAGACTGGTAGAAGCAGATAGAAGAATTGGGGAGAGGAGAGGTAAAGGCAGCTAAGGAGAATTGACAATAATTGCTGACATCTCAGGTTAAGCAACATTTTGCTAACACTTTGTAGTTTTCCAAACAGTGCTACTCAAGTATTAGTTTACAGTTGCTAGATTCTGTTTAGCTAGTCTGCTTTAAATATTTTTTCCCTTTATACAACAAACAAAAGAGCTGTTGAGGCTAGTGCTCTGGAGTAATACATGTAAGAAACAAATGGTATATTTAATTAGGAATAAAAATATGTACAATGTAATCAATGGGAAGAGAAAGGTTTGTTATTTAAGCAAACCATTTAAACTTAACCCATGTGGACATTTATTCATTCTGCATACCACAGCATTTAAAAAAATATGTACATTTAATTTCTGATTGAGAAATGAAGATTCAGAAGTTCAAAATAATTTTTCCTAGTGAATGCTGATATATGTTATAATATTCCAAAGAGAAAAAAAAATATTCCAAAGAGAAAGAAGCTTTCCATATTTGTCAAAAAGCATACTGTTGAACTACATCTGTATGATTGGATTCAATTGATTTTTTTGGCCACATGTTTGATGTTTTGGAATTATTTCTGAAACCTTGGGAACTAATCTAACACCAACGTCAGGGCTTTTAATTCCTCAGAAAAAGTTCCTTTATAAAAGGAGTCACATTGAAAAGTCATTGAGCATCAATAAAAAATGTTAAAAAAAAAAAAACAAATCATAGTAACTTAGTAGTTTGTAGACTATCACTTGCCATGGAGTCTCACAAAGGGATGGATACATGTTATTTAGATTCTTTTTCATGGCACATTAAAAAAAAAAAAAAAAAGAAAAGTCATTGAAATTAAACAGATCGCCAAACATTTTCTTTCAGCTTAAACAACACCCCAGTCTTTAGAAAATTCAACTGAAAGAGTATACTATGCTTCCTTGGTATGCACCTCAGTTTAAAAAATTAGTTAGTTTTATTTTATGTGCACCCATGCATATAATTCCCATGGAGGCCAGAAGAGGGTATCAGATCCCTGGGAAACAGAGTTGTAAACAGTTGGCAGCCACCATGTGGGTGCTGGGACCTGAACCTGGGTCCTCTGCAAGAGCAGACATCTTAACCACTGAGCCATGTCTCCGGTCCCTGTATTTCAGATCATTTTTTGGGGGGGGTCTTTTTGAGACAGGGTGTCCCTTTTAGTTCCAGCTGGCCTGAAGCTTGCTATGTAGACCAAGTTGGTCTTGAATTCACAGAGATCCACCTGCCTCTGCCTTCCAAGTGCTGGGATTAAAGGTGTATGCCACCACGCCCTGCTGTACTTCAGGTTTTTTTTTTTTTTTTTGGTCTTTTCGAGACAGGGTCTCCCTGTAGCCTCAGCTGTCCTGGAACTCACTCTGTAGACCAGGCTGGCCTTGAACTCAGAAAGATCCACCTGCCTCTGCCTCCTGAGTGCTAGGATTAAAGGCGTGTGCCACCACATCTAGCTGTACTTCAGATTTTAACCAAAGAAGTGAACCTTGTGATTCAGATGAACCCAGACAAATGGAAGAGAAAGCCTAGATAAGGAGGGTCTAGGTAATGTCCTTGGGCTTTGAAGAACGTGGAAACAGTTTGAGGGAAGATAATTAGCCATAAAATCTGACTAAACCAAGTGGGTATCCATGTCACTTGTACTCTTTTTTTTAATTTTAATTTTAATTTTAATTTTAATTAATTAATTAGTTAATTTTTTAATTTTTTCACATGTACTCTTTCAAACCAGCCACAGAACCCTTTGCAGCACAGCTGTTCTGTGTACTTTTTTTCTTACATATCTGTCAGGGGTCCATCCAAGGCCTAGGGGAAACCAATGTCAGCCAGAGAGGAGAGGGTCCCAGGGACTCGGCACACTCTCAAGCTCTCAGTTCTCAGGGAAGGTCTTAACATGTTGAGTTCCTTTTGTTGTAGAGGGTATATCTTCCAAAGAGCATTTTTGCCCTAAAAAGTAGAGTTCTGGAAAATATCTAGTGAATAACCAACATATTATTAGTTGGAGGCAGGGATTTCTTAAAGCTTTTGCAAGTCAGTGAAGGTTTCAGAGGGTACAATGTTCTGAGCAGCGAACTCTGAAGACCGAATGGTAATGTTGTATCTACTTAGATGTTTAACCCAGCCTCAGAAACAGATGTACTTTCTCCTACCTGCATTGTGCTTTGCCAAATATTTATCTTTGTACTGCTTCTTTTTCTTGCCAAACCAAGTACAGCTGGCCTGCTGCTCTTGTTTGGTCTTCTCCATGGCAATGCAAGCTACTCGCCTAGTATACAAAGAAAACACACACACACACACACAAAACAAACAAACAAACAAACAAAGTTAATGCATAGTTTTATGTTGAAAAAAAGAAAACTAATCATTTGAAGGTGACATGAAACAGCATGAGTAGACTCATCAGAGTCCTTGAAACCACGCATGCAGGATGTTCTTTGGTTTTTCAGAGAACTTCCTAGAAATGTTTTCAAACACAATTTTACCATAGGCTTATGATAAAAATTATATTGTGTTCTCGAGCCCACATTAGCTGATTAACAAGGGTCAGAAATCTCAACACATGGTGAGATTCAGTTCAACGATAATGGGATTATGAGTTGAGACAGGCCTGATTTGTACTCATTAGCGGGTATTAAATGCTTAGTGCTAAGTCTTAGGCACAATGTCTAGAAAATTTCCATGTATTAACACCGTTAATCTTTCTAATGGCACACTGAATTGCATCACAAATTGAATGCAGATGAAGGGACTGAAGGTTTTATAAAGTTTTCCTGAAAACAACATAGGTGGAAAATGGAACAGGGAGGGTCTGGCACCAGAAGTAAGGTCATGGCCTTAGCTTGAATTTTATCTGCAAGTTTTTCCTCTTAGAGCTTTTTGGATGGATGCTGTTAAAGATTAGAATAAAAAAAGTCCCAACAACAGGGCCAGGTACATAGTAGATGTTAAATCAGCAGCATTAGTACTACATGATAATTTTACTACAAGTTGATCTTTTTGAGACAGGGTCTCCCTGTAGCCCCAGCTGCCCTGGAACTCACTATGTAGACCAGACTAGCCTTGAACTCATGGAGATCCTCCTGCCTCTGCCTCGGCCTCCCAAGTGCTGGGATTAAAGGCTTGTGTGACCATGCCCAGCCTAATATTTTCAATATCTTTTTTTTGTCTTTTTGAGACGAGGTCTCCCTATAGCCCCAGCTGTCCTGGAATTCACTTCGTAGACCAGGCTGGCCTTGAACTCACATAGATTCGCCTGCCTCTGCCTCCCAAGTGCTAGGATTCCACCATACCTGGTTATTTTCAGTATCTTAAGAAATCTTTCAAAAAAAAAATCTTTCCTAGTCTTTAGATAGTCTGCAGTATTGCTGTCTCAAACTTTGTAGTTTTTCATATTTTGTTACATTGTACTGGAAACGACTCTTGCTTATATAATATGAAGTAGGGGGTCCAATGTCTTTCTTTTGTCCCCCTAATGTATATCCCATTGTCCCAGTACTGCTGTACAGTGCTATTTCTGGTACAAAGTAGCCACTTATGTATGGGAGCGCTTTAGGATTCTCTTTCTCTTCAAGTTGGTTTATTTGAGCATTTCTAAACTCAGATTTTAATTCAATTACTATACTTTGGGTATCTGGTTGAGTAAGACCTCTTCTCTTATTCTTTAAGAGCATCCTGGCTATTCTTGAATTTGCATATTTCTATGTGGACTTGAAAGATAAATTCCTTCCTTCCATGTCTGTGTGAATGCATGTGTGGGGTGTCCTCCTCTGTCATTCTTCACATCTTCCGTTGAGGCAGGGTCTCTCATGGAATCCAGTTCTTATGCTTACTTGGCTAGGCTGGTAATCAACAAGCCCTAGTAACCCTCTTGTCTTTACAGCACCCCACGCTTAGCTTGGGTTAAAGGCAGGTGCGAGACACCTGGCTTGTTATGTGACTTCTAGGTTTAGAACTCTGGTCCTTATGATTATACAACTAGTGCTCTTAACCAGCCCTTCTGTGTAAGCTTTAAAGTTAGCTTATTAATTTCAAAACTTAGAATTTTGGTTGAGATTACAGTGATACAATTAACATAGGAGGAATAGATGTCCCTATGATGTTGAGTCTTCTAGTTCATGAATGCAAAATATTTATTAGTCTTCTTTAACATTTTAATAAATTTTGTTTTGCTTCGAGACAGGGTCTCATGTATCTCAAACTGGCCAAAAGCTCTTTTTAAAAAAAATACTTTATAAGCCTGGCATGGTGGCACACGCCTTTAATTCCAGCACTTAGGAGGCAGAGGCAGGTGGATCACTGTGAGTTCGAGGCCATCCTGGTCTACATAGTGAGTTCCAGGACAGCTGGGGCTACAGGGAAACCCTGTCTGAAAAAGACCAAAAAATACTTTATTATTTTTGTTTTATGTGTATGAGCATTCTGCCTGCATGTATGTAAGTGGACCATGTCGGTGAATGCCTGCAGAGGTCAGAAGAGGGTGTTGGCTCTCCTTAAACTGGAGTTACAGATGGTTGTTAGCTGCCATTTGAGTGCTGGGAATCAAACTTGGGTCCTCTGGAAGAACAGCAAGTGTTCTAAACCACTGAGCAATCTCAGCAGCCCCCTGGCTACAAACTCTTTATGTAGCCAAGGATGAGTTTGAACTCCTGATCTTCCTGCCTCTACCTCCAAATGCTGGGATTATAGCTGTGTACCACTATGCCTGGAATTTTTTCTTGTTCATAAAAATACGGTCTCAAAGCTGAGCTTGGTGGCCTTTATTCCCAGGATTCAGGAGGCAGAGGCAGGTGGATTTCTGTGAGTTCAAGGCCAGCCTGGTCAAACAAACAAACAACGTCCCCTCAAACCAAACAAACCAAAAAAATGTATGGTTTCAAGTAGCTATGCTAGTCTTAGGCTCACTATGAATATGAGGCTGGCCTTGAACTGATCCTCTTTTCTACTCCTCCCAAATGCTGGGATTAGATTCAAAACCTTTTTTCCCCCAGTACTAAGGCCTGAACCTAAGGACTTGCACATGACAGGCAAGTATTCTACCACTGAGCTCCATCCTCAGTCTTGTCTCAGTAAATTAATAACTAGTTGTTTATCCTATAGTTTCAAGAAATTATGAATTTTTTTGAGATAGGGTCTGAGTCTACGTAGACTGGCCTATGTAGACTAGGTTAACTTTGAACTCGTGGAAATTCTTCTGCTTTAGCCTAGATTGTTCTTGAATTACAGATGTATGTCACAGTATTTGGCTGACAGATTTTTTTTTTAAAAATTGTGCCTCTGTGTTCTTAGCGTGTCCTGGTTTCCTTTACCTTTCCAGTAAACAGGGAATTAACCTAGAGTCCTAATCAGATTTAGGTTCTATTTTTGTTGTTGTTGTTGTTGTTGTCTTTTTTGAGACAAGGTCTCCCTATAGCCCCAGCTGTCCTGGAACTCACTATGTAGACCAGGCTGGCCTTGAACTTACAGAGATCTGCCTGCCTCTGCCTCCAGAGTGCTGAGATTAAAGGCATGCACCACCATGCCCAGTGATTCTATTTTTTTTTTTAAGAAAAGGACAGATGCAATCCAGGCTGGCCTTGAACTCACCATGAAGCATAGAATGACTTGCCTCTATCTCCAGAGTGCTGGGATCATAGATGTCTACCATTGTTTTCTGGTTTATGTGGTGCTGGGAATCAAATTCAGCATCTTGTAAAAGCTAGGCAAATACTATACCAACTGAACTACCTCCTTGGCTCTATTTTCATTTTTTAATATAATTTATTTATTTATTATTTTTTATGTGTATGAATGTACTGTCTGCATATAGGTTTGTGCATCCATGTCATGCAATGTCATGGAGGTCAGAAGAGGGCATCGGATTCCCCTGGAACTACAGTTAAAGATGGTTCTTAGCCGCCATGTGGGTGCTGGTAATCAAACCCGGGTCCTCTGCAAGAGCAGTTGGTGCTCTTAACCGCTGAGCCATCTCTCTAGCCCCCAGCCTTATTTTCTTTTAAAGAAGAATATAGGGGCTAGGGAGAGAGCTCATTTGGTAAAGTGCTTGCAAGAGATCCTGAGTTCAAACCATGGAACACAGGCTTTAAAAAAAGATGGGTACGAAAACACACTTGCAATCTCAGTGCTGCGGAGGTAGAGCCAGGAAGATCCTTGGGGTTTGCTTATCAGCCGGCCTAGGTGAGCTCTAGGCCAGTAAGAGACATGAAGATAGTATTGTGATATTGCAGGTAATGCTATGTATGGGATTTAAAAAGTTTTATTTTCTGTTCATGGTAAATAGGAATAGAATTAAGTTTTTGGTATTATTGACTTTGTTTCAATAACCTTGCTGAACTGTCACATCAGTTTTTCTAGATTCCCTTTAATTTTATTTTTTTGAGCCAGGGTTCCACTATGTAGCCCAGGCTGGTCTCAAACTCTTGTCTCAACCTCTTGAAACCTGGTATTACAAGTATGAACTACCATGCTCAGCCAGATTTCTCCAATCTTCTATGAATCATATCACCCGCAATTTTTTTCTTTGCAATAATGTTAACTGAAGGTTAATTGCAGACATCGTCTATCAAGGAGGTTTTCAATTCCTAGTTTTTTAAAGTTTTAATCATGATTAAATGTTGGATTTGATAAAATGTTTGTCTGGACCTATAGATATGATCATGCAAATCACCTTCAGTCTGTTAACGTGATGGATGAGGCTAGTTGATTTTCAAATGCTGAAGCAGCCATACATTCCAGAGTCATGCTTTTTTTTTCCTTTAAATTCTTTCTATTGCTGGATTTAATTTCCTAAATATTACTGAAGACTTTTGCATGTGTGTTCATGAGGGGTATTAGTAGGTAATTTTCTTTTCTTAAATTCCCTTTATTTAATTGTGGTATCAGGGTAATACTGCTAAATGAGCAGGACTAATGTTTCTCTACTTTCTTAAAGAGACAGCCTGCCAAGTCTCAACCTCACTATTTACTGAGGTTTTTATTTATTTGGTTTTGGTCAGAGAGAAAAAATTTATTGGAAAATACCATGAACACTCAGTGACAGTATCAAAGTCAGTCTCCTGTGTGCAGATCCTGCCCACGTTGCACACAGACACGAAGTAAATTCTTCTGGCAGAAGTCAACACATGCTAGTGTCTATAATCGCAGCTTTTCTGAGACAGGATATGTAGAAACATGGACAGAAGTGAAGGGTTTTTTTTGACAGGTTTAAAGAGACAAAAATCCAGAGCCTGTGGAGGCTAATGTTATATAATGTGTAGAGAATCATATAATTGTTCTTACTTTTTCTGAGACAAGTTCTTAGGTAACTCATACTGGCCTTGAACTCACAATGTAGCTTGAAGTCTATTCTTCCTCCCTGTACCTCCAAACACTGTATTTCAGGTATGTGTCATTAAGTATTTTTAAGGTTAAAACATAAAAATAGCAAGTTTTTAGTAAAAAAAAAATTATAGTGTGGTTACATTTGGTGTAATGATAGTGGAATGAAACTGACTTTTGCCACTAAGGAAACTAATGCTATTTTTTTGGGAATTGCATCATGGTCTTCTACAATCTTGCCTTCCTTCCACTGCTATCCCTACGTAGCCACCGTGGCGACATTGATTGATTGGAAGTTTCCCAAACGTTCTGTGAATGAAGCCATACAGAATGTTTTCTTTTTTTGGCCCGTTCTTTCACTTAACAGAATGATTCTGGCTTTCATCAGATTGTTGCATATATCCTTGGTGACTCCTTCCTAGTCTTGGCAGACATTCTATTGAATGGATGTGCCACCCCTGGCTTATTAATTTTCCTACTGATGAGACTTTTGAAAATTCATTCTAATACATGTGTGGCCATTGACATTTTTTTGTTTGTTTGTTTTTTTCAAGACAGGGTCTCCCTGTAGCCCCAGCTGTCCTGGAATTCGCTCTGTCGACCAGGCTGGCCTTGAACTCATAAAGATCTGCCTGCCTCTGCCTCCCAAGTGCTAGGATTAAAGACGTGCGCCACCATGCCCGGCTAAATGCCATTGTCATTTTAATTCTGCTGTTTCTCTCCTCTTGAAAGTTCATCTGGTGCTTTTCCAAATCTGTTAAGCTGGGGGTTGAACCTAGGGCTTTGCACTTGCTAAGGAAATGCTCCATCACTAAGCTATAACACTAGCCCCCTAAAGGTAACTGTCAAGCTTGTTACTGATTTTTAAAAACCTGGTAAGCCCAATTTAGAAATATTTGCCTCCTAATTCCAGTATAGGAAGTGGACTTGGGTTTGTCTTTCTGTCATTTCTGCTGGGCCTTGTTTCTTTGTGTACTTTGGTGACTTGGACTTGCTGGTCATAGCCTTGAAGAAAGTTTATGCGGAGGTTAGGATGAAGTTGAGTTTAAGGTAAAAGTATTTCCTTCAGAAACGTTTCTATTTGTGTGTACGCCTGTGCACATGTTGGGATCGTGTATCTTCCTCTACTGTTTTGAATCTTTTTTTTTTTTTTTTTGTATTTTTGAGACCAAGGTTATCCCTGCACCCGCAGAGTTGGCTGGAACTCTCTGTGTAGACCCAACACTGGCCTTGACTCTGCCAGCTTAGTGCTGGGATTAAAGAAAAAATGGGGGCACAAAAAAAAATGAGGTCTGTATAACTGGTTCTTTGACTGAATTCTTCTTTTCCTTTTCTTCTTTTCTTTCTTCGTTCTTTCTTTCTTTCGTTTCTTTCTCTGTCTTCTTTCTTTCTTTCTTTCTTCTTTCTTTCTCCTTCTTTCTTTCTTTCTTATCTTTCTTTTCTCATCTTTCTCTCCTGCCTTCGTTCCTCTTTCCATTCCTTCTTCCTTTCTGCTCTTTTTTTTTTTTTTTTTTTCTTTTTGATTTCCTTCTTCCTTTCCTTTTTTCTTTCTTTTTCTTTCTTTTTCTTCTTTTCTCTTTCTTTTTTTTTTTTTGTTTTGTTTTTTAGCTGCCATGTGTGTCCTCTGTAAGACCAGCTAGTGATCTTAACTCCTGAGCATTCTCCCTTTCTTTCTGTATTTTTTTCTTTCTTTCTTTTTCTTTTCCTTTTCTTTCGTCTTTTTTCTTTCTTTTCTGTCTTCTTTCTTACTTCCTCTTTTCTTTCTTTCTTGTTCTTTCTTTCTTTTCTTTGATTCCTTTCTTCTTCTATCGTTTCTTCTGTGTCTATTTTCCTTTCGTTCTTCTTTCTTTCTTTTTCTTTTCTGAATTCTTTCTTTCTGTTTTCTTTTTTCCCTTTCTTCTTTGTTCTTTACTTCTTATTCTTTCCTTTTCTTTCTTTCTTCTTTTCTGATTCTTGCTTTCTTTCTTTCTTTCGCTTTCTTTCTTAGGTCATTTTGCTTGTCTTTTCTCTTTCTTTTCTACTTTCGTTTCTTTCTTTTCTTTCTTTGCTTTTCTTTTCTATTTTTTAAAAAAAAAAATTCTTTTCTTCTTTCTATTCTTTGATCTTTCTTTCTTTCTATTCCTTTCTTCTCTTGCTTGTTAATTTCTCTTTTGTCTTTTTTTCTTTTTTTTTTTGATATAGGGTCTCACTAAGTTGCTCTGGCTTGCTTTGAACTCATGATTTTCTGGCCTCTTTCTTGTCTCTTATCTTTCCTTTTCCTTTTCTTATCTTATTTCTTTCTGTTCTTTTCTTTCTTATCGTTCTTTCTTTCTTTTTTTTCTTTTCTTTCTTTTCTCTTTCTTTGTTTTCTTTCTTTCTGTTCCTTTCTTTTTCTTTTCTNACCTGGGTTCGATTCCCAGCACCCACATGGCGGCTGAGAACCATCTTTAACTCCAGTTCCAGGGGAATCCGATGCCCTCTTCTGATCTCTGTGGCATTGCACGACACGGGTGCACCAACCTACATGCAGACAGTACACTCATACACATAAAAGTAATAAATAAAAAATAAAAAAGAATTAAAGAATAAAGGAATTCACAGATGGGATTTCATAAAAGAACTGAGAAATAGAGAGGGAACAATCAATACTTTTCTTCCTTCCTTCCTTCCTTCCTTCCTTCCTTCCTTCCTTCCTTCCTTCCTTCCTTCCTTCCTTTTTTCTTTCTTTCTTTCTTTCTTTTTAGCTAGATTGGTTGTCCAGAAAGATCCTGAGGATCTACCTCTCTCTGTTCTCTAGCAATGAAGTTACAGATGTGCACCATGCACACCACCATGCCCAGAGTTTACATGGGGATCCAAATTTAGGTCCTCACACTTGAGGGGCCAAGCACTATACCCACTGAGCCATCTCCTCAGCCCCTCTGCAGAGACTGTTTTTGATCTTATACCAGATATCTAGAATTATTAGTAAGGAAAGGAGAAACTTCAAATGAAGTGCATAGCTCGAGTTTCTCTGGGTGCCTGGTGGCCACACATTGTTCAGATGGTTTCTTTCCCCTTATTTTCATCTTTGGTGTTGTTTTGTGATCAAGTAGCCATCTCTGTAGTCTCCATCTTGAAGAAAAGTAAGGATATACTTATCTGCTCTTTTTTATTTTTTGAGACAGGGTTTCCCTGTAGTCCTACCTGTCCTGGAACTCTCTTTGTAGACCAGGTTGGCCTTGAACTCACAGAAATCTGCCAGCCTCTGCCTGCTGAATGCTAGGATTAAAGACGTGCACCACCACGGCCAGTGCTCTTTTTTATTTTAAGATATAGTTTTGCTCTATATCCCTGGATGCTTGTATTGACTGTGTAGACCAGACTGGCCTCGAACTCACAATTCTCCTACCTAAGCTTCCCAAATGCTGAGATTACAGGTATGTGCTTCCATACCTAGCCTCTGCTTGTTCTTATCTTGGGGGGTATCAACTTCTGTAGCCCTAACAATGTGGGTAAAGTCTCCTAGCAGATTCTCCATCTTGTTCTGGACTTAGGTCTTCATGTTGGTCTTTTGGTATCTAACAGCAACTGCCTTTTGGTAAAAATGGGGTAACTTGGTACTCTGCTGAAAGATTCTCATAAGACACTGCTCGCTGAGTTCTCCAGTATCTTTTGAGCTATTCAGTGTTTTCAAGATCATAAAAAACCCAAAGCAATCCAAACCAAGCTCAAACCAAAACTCACTTTCTGCAGTATTTTTTTGTCTTTCCAGCAGGAAGTTTGATCTAAACAAGCTAGTCCCAGAGTAAGCAAAAGCAGCAGCAAATCTGCTTTTCCCAGGGCTGCTTCTCAGGATTCTTCCAGAGGACTAAGAGTTCATGATTTATATAAGCATTCTGACTAGGGAGAAGTCTGGAATGCACAAAATTATTTTTCTTTCCTTAAAAAAAATTTTTTTTGAGATAGGGTCTCACGTATCCCAGGCTGGCCTTGAGTTTTCTATGTAGCCAAGGATGACCTTGAGCTTCTGATCATCTGCCCCAGCCTTTCGTTACACGCTTGGAACCATTACACCTGGTTTATGCAGTCCTGGGGATCAAATCCAGGGCTTCATGCAAACTAGGCAAATATTCTACCAACTAAGCCAAATCCTCAGCCCACACATAATTATTTTGAATGAATGCTTATAATATATGATAGCTCTCAAGAAGACATTTTGTAAAATATAAGTTTCATTCACAATAGCAGCATCCAAATGACTTAGAAAAACGCTTTCCTCCTGTTTATGCTAAACTGTTTCCTGAACATCAGACTGAAAGACAATGCCAGATGGCAGGCTGCGGCTTCTCTTCCCCATATGTAACACGATGCCATCTGAAGTCCTCCTCCACTCCAACATTCTAAATTTAAGGATATTTTTGGGAAACATGCGATAGCTGAAAGAGGCGATCAAGCAAAAGAGATTAACTGAGAGAGCTCTTAAATAGTGAGAAAAATGGGTAAAAAGGCAGAAGTATCTATTGCCTTAATATCTTTGGGTCCTTTTAATTAAGTTCAAGTATTTTTTTAGGGGGAGTGGCAGAATTCCACTTGTTGAAAGGTTATGTTTTGTCATAAGAAACAAAACCCAAGGCTGGGCGTGGTGGCGCACGCCTTTAATCCTAGCACTTGAGAGGCAGAGGCAGGCAGATCTTTGTGAGTTCAAGGCCAGCCTGGTCTACAGAGTAAGTTCCAGGACAGCTGGGGCTACAGGGAGACCTTGTCTCGAAAAGACAAAAACAAAACAAAACAAAACAAAAAAAAGAAACAAAACCCAGACATTAGATTATCTATTTTGCACTAGATTTCTAGTAGATATTGGCCAAGTACCAAAAGAGCAAATATTATGAACATTCCAAAAAATAGTTCAACTATGCAAATTATTACAATAATGGCAGAAATATAAATATATTACAATAATGGCTAAAATATAAATTGATACATTTCCTCTTAGTTAAAAATGGTTCCAAAACCTCATGTGACTTCACAGTTAAACTTTCCAACAAAACAGGCAGTCTCCCTGTTTTCTCTCTTCTCTGTCTCTTGTTCTGTGGATGAAACCCGGGCATGCTAGGGAGGCATCTTCTAAGCTAACCTCAGCCAGAAAAGACATTCTTAAAGAACTGGTAAGGCAATGGACAAAATTTCAGACTGCCTTTTCTTCCAACAGTAAAACATGTGTCTTTAAATCCCTGAAGTGACAGTGAATCATGGCACTTGATTGTTTTTTTCTGGTGGTGAGGTAGGATGGGGATGAAAGGGTACTGAGGGACATGGGGAAGGTACATTTGGAAGAAAATGCCATCTAAAAAAAAAGATCAGAAGAGCCCGTAGGAGTTAGAAGTTCTGCCCGAGTGATCTACGACTAGCCTCTCAGCCTGTCTCCAGACATAGAATGAAGATCTCACTCAAGCTAGCATTCTAGCAGATGCTGAGGACTGAGAACTCTTAGATGACTTGTTTGGATTTTGTACAGTTAGCATAGCAAAGAATATGCCAAGCAGGTTTTATAGTATGAAACTGGAAAGGGGAAGGGAAGGCTTCATTTCATTATAAAAGAAGAAAAACATACCATTCCTGAAGTTCAGGAGAAGGAATGAGGCCTGCAGTTCCATTTTTGGAGTTTTCCAGTTTACCCTGCCACCAGTTGTGGTCATCCTTACTAATGATCTGGATGATGTCACCAACTCTGAATCGAATGCCAGCTTCTTTGCAGGGGATGAGGTCATCCTTGGCTGGATCATATTCAAACTGTGCTCTTACATAGATCTATAAAACATGAGTTTGTAAGAAAGGAGGCCATAGTGACGTGAAGGACAACAGTGAGCTCTAATCTACTAGGCACACACCAACATTTACAGTACAAACAGACATCAGATGGTGAAAGCTGAAACGATGCATGGGGATAGGACACAAAAACTTCTACCACTAGAAACAGTGTACTACCTCTGATGAATATGGATTCAACTTTGTTATTTTAATTTGGAAGGACCACTTAAAATACTTGTTTGATAAAAGCAAAGGCTTAAATTCTGATTTTACTATAACGAAAAGCTACATCTATAATTACAGACTTGTATGCTCACCATTTAAAAAACTTGCTACGGCTATGGTGATATTGTGGAGACGTTGTCATGACCATGCCTTTAAGCCATGGACACCAGCAGTCAGGGTAGTTTTAACCTTAAAGTAACAAGAATTCCTCGTATCTTGCTGTAAAATGCTTTCATGACAACTAGTAGTGTGTGAATATGCTGCAGATAAAGTTATATGTAACTCAAATGATTTTAAAAAGTTTTAAAATATAGTTTTGCTTAAAAGGATTTAAGCTTTGTCTTTGTGCTTTATTCACTCTTCTGGGAAAATAAAGATGAACCTGAACCCTTGCTTTGCCAACGGGACATTTGAAATCCGCACAGAGCTTTGAGACATGCATGGTTTAAGGCTCTGAGTTTTATGCATGTGAATTTAGGAGATAGATTAGCAGATGGTAGTTATAATATAGTATCATTTTATGAATGTCTGGATTTCTAAGTGCTTTAAAAATAAGGTACTCTATAACTAGTACTGCCTCAGTTATGCAGTCCTAGGACTAAGCTGTGGGCATATTCTACCAAGTACTAATTTATATAAGTCTTGGATTTACTTTTTAATATCACATTTCAAGAAAAAAACATCCCGTAATTCTATCTCTTAATATTAAGCTTGACTATTCATGTTTAAGCCACTGTAAAACCAACCTGAAGGCTTTGGAATCATTGTGTGATATTTCTGTTAATTTTTTCAATCCAGCCCATAAAATTAACAAGTCCTTGCATTTGCACCTAAAATCTATACTTTAAAAGTGCTGAGAATTTGAAAGTTATCTGGTAGTGCTAGACAACACTTGTCAGATTTGAACTAGCACAGGTATATCAGGATGGAAAGCCAAGTTACTTATGTTGTTTTTCAGTATAAGCAGCTTTAGACATATACATGCAAATACAAATTTAACTTAAATTTGGACTTCAATTTCAGAACATTGCTTTAAACTGTTCATCAGGACATACTTTTTAGTTTCTTTTTCTTTTCTTTTTGAGATAGGGTCTCCCTATAGCTCTGGCTGTCCTGGAAGTTGCTACGTAGACCAGGCTGGCCTTGAACTCACAGAGATCCGCCTGGCTCTGCCTCCCAAGTGGTAGGATTAAAGGGGTGTGCCACCACGCCCAGCACTTTTTAGTTATTTTTACAATTCCATGAATTCTTTACCTCAATTTCTTTGAGGGCAGGTAAGACCCTCAAAGGCTGATTTTTTTTTACTATCATAAAAAATTATCAGGTTGAAATTACAATAACCATCAGAGCCACAAAGATGTGAGGAAAAAAACCTTTATAGAGAATTAGTCATGTATAATGTGTTAAAATGAAATGGTACAAGCTCTCAATGCTCAAATGTTATGGTCCAAAATGCAGACATTATGGGATGGAAAGGGTTAATAAAGGATCGGCTATTAGCAGCTCAGTTTAGGGCAATTTCTATAGAGGATATCTATTCACCTGTCGTCCTTTTGGTTGGGTAGTTGATGGCAAGTCCTGTAGAATAAAGCCAACCCAGGAGAAAAATTTTCATTTACTTGTCAGGAGTACAAAGTAATTTGTGTGTTCTGTTACAATATGGTTAAAAAATGAACTAGATTTAAGTTGTAAAGAGATCATATACATTATTCCATTTCTCAGAAATGTTGAGTTATCAAAAAAAAAAAAATCAAACCCAGGCCATTTAGCAGCAAGCTGAAGAAAGCAGGTAAGTTGAAGCAGAGAGAAAATGTGTTCTTAAGAAACAACTCAGCATCTTCAACACAAAAGCCACTGCGGTTGAAATAGCCTATTACAAAACCCCCCAGAACGAAAAGAGCTGTTACCCTTTTCGACTTAGTCACACAACCATATAGATTTTGAAAAATTCATGGCTATATAGATTTTCATCATTCTAAATGCATTACATGTTAATGATTATAAATAAATTCTTTGGTAGCCTATTTTCAAGTTGGAAATATAGTCATGGACAATATTCTTACACAATTTCTTTATATATACTTAGAATATCATTCCATTTGAGATGATCTTTAAATGATTTATAATTTTATTTGATAAGAAAGTTGATAATTTTTTAACAGGGCAAATTAAAAGTCAGGAAGAAAAAACTAATACTGCTGCGTCCTTAGAGCTCTCGATAATTGCAACTGGGTGATAGACGGCAGCATCAGCAACTTTGAGAAGATTTGTTTATCCAAAAAGATGCAAACCTGCACCTGTAGATGCTTCTGTTTGATTAAATAACATAATCCAAAATGGAGAGTTCTATAAAATGGTACTTTCCACGTTCAAGTCAAATATAAAGTACTTTGTGTTAAAGATGTGATACCAGCGTGGCTTAAGTGCAGTTTGGAGCCAGTTCCTTTTGCTTTTCATATCCAGGCAAGGCTTAAAATTCACAAAAATATGTGCACGTATCACGATAACAAGAGGGCACACCAATTCGTAAACGTAGATAGCGGAAACTAAAATATGCTGCTGATATCCCTCAGAATGGAAAACTATAAAGCCCAAGAACACCCAAATCCTTATTCTTCAAAATCCTTACATTTCTTTATCATTTCATATTTTTTCTTTAGAAATTTAAGCACATTTCTATTTATATCCTTTGCATTGGTTCAAGCAGTCATATATACTGGTGGGGTGGCAGAGAGATTTTTACAATGACCACAGCAATCTTGAACTATGATTGATTCTTCAAATGTAACTAATGTAAGGGATTTTAAGGACAGGAAATGTTGAAAAAGGTTCTCTAGGAGTAAGCTGCCTTGCAGCTAAAGTAGCCTTGTACATCTCAGAAGACAATATTTCCACTGAACACATGTAACTAAACACTCATGGCAGGTGAGCACCAACAAAATTGTCACACTTGGCTGTGTGGAGCTAGAGTTCTTACCGAAACAGAATTGTTAGTGCTGCTATGACCATTAGCAGGGGACTGTCTGGAAGTGGAGGGGGAATCTCTCTGAAATAAGACACAAGGTTCATTAACACAGAACGCCAGCACAGAAACACAGAGATATTTACATCAACAGTTACAACCACAGTCTGACAACCATTTCCTTTGAGGTTAGTTCTATAAACGGTGCCATACTGACTTACTTGCATGCTTTCATGAAGTATGAAAAAATGCTTGCAGTTTGAAGATTCCCATATTATAAACGACTGTGTTGTCATTTACTAATTAATCATTTCTTTCCTGTTCCCCAGATTTTATAAGGTTTGCTTTCTTTTAATGGACCCCAGGAGAGAGTGATGTTAAAACCCTATCAAATATCTTACAATGATAAATATTATAAAGTTACTGTGTTAAAGATTCAATTGCCTAGTTTTATTAAAGAATAAGTTTGAAAAGTAGTTAATGATTTTTAAGTACTCCAGTGTCAAAAATTACTGAATAAATAACTCCATTTGAAAAGAAATGAACATGAGGACTTCACATGTAATCTCCTTAGACTATTGCTAGAATAAGTATTATAATAGAGGTAAAAGACAGAGCTTCACCAGAGAAAAACTATCTTCCTTTGCACCATTTTAGCAGAGTGATTAAAATAATAACTTAAAGCTATCACAAGTTACACTTCTGGCCCAACTCCCAGGAGCCTTGGGATTATCCCTAGAGCCACACTCCTAGATCTCTCTGTTGTTCAACACACTCAAAATCCTGTCCAGGCTCCACTTCTTAGTGTCCAAGTCAACTTTAATAAAAAGAACAAAGAGAAGAAAATAAGTACTTTAACATTTTTTATTTAGCAGAATTGTTTTATCTGTACTTGTTCAAAAGATAAATATATATTTTCCCTAGACATTTAAAGGAAATTTCTGGAAACTGTTAGCCTTAAAGAGAATGGGATCCTTTAGAGGAACATTCTCAAACGTTAGTGAGCAGATTAATCTCTGGGTGCCACCCTTAGGGACTCAAGCCAGTAGGGCCAGGGCCTGGAGTAGGTGGATGAGAGCCTCTATTTGGAAGTTTTGCCCTAGCCAGAAAAGCTACACAGGAGGGTCAAAAGCTATGTATAGGGAGTAGGTCAGGTGGAGGGGATCATTATGTTTTCTAATATTCCTCAAGGGCATAGAACTTATATGTATAATATTGGTCTCTCCTTAAAACCAGTTCAATCACTTGAAAACATAAAAGAAGTTTGTATTAATAACTTATAGTATCTTTTCATTAAAAAGGAAAAAAATGAAATGTATTCACTCGATTTTTTTCAATAGACTAGAAACAGTGTGAGGAACACCTATGGCTTTAGAATACTTAAATTATTTACATAAAATGTACACATGATATCTTTCTTTTTCTTTTGGAGATAGGGTCTCCCGGTATCCCCAACTGGCCTGGAACTCACTATGCAGACTAGGCTGGCCTCCATCTTATAGAGAGCCACCTGCCTCTGCCCCCCAAGTACTAAGATTAAAAGTGTATGTCACTATGCCCAGCTAGGTAACAAATTTTCATGCTCTGAATTGTGGAACTGAAGTAGTTCTGCTTATTTTTGAAATGTATTAGCTGAAGTTCCATAAGGAGCCACCAAGAGGAGCTCAAGACCTAACAAAATGGACACTTCAGTTATCATGAGTCACTAAAAATCGACTTGACAAAACTACAAATTCTTATACATATGTTGAATAGGCTTAGAAATAAATGAAATATCTGATTTTCTTTTCTTGGGAAGTTTGTAGCATCACTTAGAGACAGGGAAAAATATAATTTCTCTGTAGTTTTCTTAAGCACAAATCCAACAACTTAATTGTCAGCCCTTAAAAATTAACTTTAGAAAATCTACATTTCTTTTTTTTTTGTTTTTTGTTTTTGTTTTTTTGAGACAGGGTCTCCCTGTAGCCTCAGCTGTCCTGAAACTCACTCTGTAGACCAGGATGGCCTTGAACTCACAAAGATCTGCCTGCTTCTGCCTCCCAAGTGCTAGGATTAAAGGCGTGCACCACCACACCCCAGCGTTACATTTTTATTTATTTATTTATTTATTTATTTATTTATTTATTTATTTGCAGGGATAGGAATTGGACTCAAGGCTTCACACATGTTACAAAAGAACTCTCCCACTGAGCTACAGCCCCAGCTCTTGTAGTTCATATCAGTACACACAGACTTGGAAAATGCACAGGCCAAAAAACCAAAAACCAAAAAAATGAAAAAAAAAAAGCTTCAATAAGAATTCTTCAGTTGAATGTGCTACGACCAAAGAATGATACTGTTAAGATAATTTATATTTCAAAATAAAGAAATAATACATCTTTGACTATAATAACCAACAGAAAACTGAAGAGCTCCAATTTCCATAGGATACATCTATTATAAGAAACTCTGGAGTTGTTTTACTCTATAAAATTTACTCATTTATGGGTCATTTAACACACCAAATATACACAGTTTTACAAAAGTGGAGTCAGTTATTAGTTTATTAAGGAGTTAATGTTTATCTCAAGACCTGTCACAATGATTTGAACAAATATATCTTAATAGTACTAGGTTACTTCTCAGATTCTTGGAAAAACGAACTATCTATGCAATTTCTTAACAAGCGAAGTAAATGTACTTCCTGAAAATAGTACTTGGTTTATATTTCTTTTTTGCCTGACATTTCATTTTTTTCTTTATCAAGCTTTATGTCATTGTAACTTTTCTATATTTGGCTTAGATTTCAGCTTGCAGAAAGTTCAAGTGCTGAAGAGATCTGCATGGAAACCAGGGTGAGTAGGTGGGTGGGGCCTCCTCTGTTCCGTTATCTTTGTTGTAAAATTGGTGTGCAGTGATCTAACAGCACAGGCAGAAACAATTTCCCAGAAAGCAAAAACATTCAGCCATCAGCAGACGGTTAGTTAAGAACTCAGAGGAGATGGGGTGGGGATGGCGGGGGAGACCTTGTTTGAGTTATTACCTCACAGGATGAAGACTGAGTGCGGTAGCTTGGCACAATCTTGAAGGTAATACTCCCCCGCATTTCCCTCTGAAGGAAAAAAAAAAGGAGAGTTCTCATGCAAACATATGTTACACACAACAACACAGAAGAAACCACTCAAAACATGTGAGTGCAATTAGCACATACCACCTGACAGACAGCACACAGACCTAAAACGAAGTGTAAGTGTAAGACAGGAACTGCTCAGAAGTTTCTGGGAAAGGCCTAGGAAAGTCAAGGTCGACTGCCTTGTATCTGGCAGTGAACGATTTCACAGATTCCTTATGTAACCTTTGTATAGATATGAATACAAAATACTCTAAATGACAAGCCTGACAGAAATGACTATAAATTGAACTAGACACTAGACTAAGTAATTATACAAAATCCCATTTAGTATTCTACTCTATTATGGTGTCTCCATAAAATAGGCTTTCTTACTTTATTAATTTTGGCATTCTTTTTCATTATAGGAAGCCTGTGGTCTTTAGTTCATATCTAATAAGTATTCATTACACGGGAGGCTGCTGCACTGCAGTGGGACGAGGGACAAGAGGTGCAAATATCCCCCTCTGCTTGCTACAACGAGGATCACAGATGGGCCTACCACTTTCTCTGCTGTTTCCTTGTAACAGAAAGCCTAATTTCAACACAGATTTTAGTATATATAGTTAAAAACAGCCAGGACTACTTGACTTTCATCCCCTTTGTGCTGCAAAGGGGTGCACTGCAGCTAGCCATGACTCAGCTAAACAGGAAAGAGGTTTCTGACAATGCTAATGCCAGGAGCCTTGAGATCAGTGAGAAACTAGTTCACATGAATACATAGTGGAAGAGTTTTCTGTAAATACCTTGTTGGTAAGAAACAGATAAAAGATGGAGAGAGTGTTAAAGTCCATACTGCTAAAGGCAGGAAAATGGTTCTAAATTCCCCTGCATTGAAACATTTTTCTAGTTATTAGCTTTTATTTTTTTTTATTTTTTTAATTAATTTTATTTATTTCTGTATGTGTATGAATGTACTGTCTGCATGCAGGTCTGTGCACCCATGTCATGCAATGCCACGGAGGTCAGAAGAGGGTGTCGGATTCCCCTGGAACTGGAGTTCTCCTGGAATTGGAGTTTCAGACGGTTCTCGGCCGCCATGTGGGTGCTGGGGATCGAACCCGGGTCCTCTGCAAGAGCGGTCGGTGCTCTTAACCACTAGGCCATCTCTCCAGCCCTAGTTATTAGCTTTTAATGAAGGCTGTCCAAGTTTAATTGCACATAAATGATGGTACCAGAATTTCCCTGATTAGGACTGAATAACCATTAAGTGTGTTATGCACATTTATTTATTTATTTGCTGTGTAATAAGTACATATGAGTATAGTTGGTATATGTGTCTGCACATATGTATGTATAGGGGCCAGCACCTGTACGCATGCATGCATGGAGGCCAGAGGAGGATGTTGAGTGTCTCTTGCTCTAATCACTCTCCATCTTTTTTTGACACAGGGACTCTCCCTGAACCTGAGCTAGGCTGGTGGCTAGTAAGCCCCAGTCATCCTCATTTCTAGGCCCTACCCAGTTCTGGGGTTATAGGCACATGAGGCTGCCCAGCATTTTACATGAGTCCTGGAATCCAAATTTAGGTTCTCATGCTCTCACAGCAAGAGCCTTTCCCTACAGAGCTAACTCTCCAGCCTGTATGGGTGTTTCAAAAAAAAAAAAAGCTAATGGAGTTGGTGAAATTGCTCAGCAGGTAAAGTCTTTTGCTGCCAAGCCTGATGACCTGAGTTCCATCCCTGGGACACAGATGGCAGACAAGAGAACCAATTCCTACAAGTTGTCATCTGGCTTCTACATGTGTCAAGGCATGAATGCACCACAACCACACCCACATCCACATAATAAATTAATTTAAAAATAAAAAATAGGGGCTGGACAGATGGGTCAGGGACCCAGGTTAAAGTCCCAGCACCCACATCGTGGCTAGCAAACATCCACAATTCCAGCACTTACATACATAAAGGCAATACACTCATACACATAAAATAAAAATTATATTGGGCCAGATGTGGTGGTGCACGCCTTTAATCCTAGCACTCGGGAGGCAGAGGCAGATGGATCTCTGTGAGTTCAAGGCCAGCCTGGTCTACAGAGCGAGTTGAGACTAAAGAGAGATCCTGTCTCAAAAAGACCAAAAAAAAAAAAAAATATTGTGAGCAGCTACCACAGTCCAGGGCTGATACGTGGCACCCGGACAGGGATCTGAATACAGGGGGCTCAGATTGAGGAACCACCGATCAAGGACATAAAGGTGCACAAGGTAAAATAAAAAGGTAATTGGGGATTGGTGAAGTCTTTTGCTGGGAGATAATTAGGGTGCATGAAGTAAAGAAAAACTTCAAGAGCACGGTGTAAAATAATCAAAGAGTAACTTAGGGTGCACGAAGTAAAGAAAAACTTCAAAAGCACAGTGTAAAATAATCAAAGAATAACTTGGGGTGGACAAAGTAAAGAAAAACTTTAAGAGCACGGTGTAAAATAATAAAGAGTAATTTAGGGTGTAGGAAGTAAAGAGAAACTTCAAGAGCACAGTGTAAAATAATCAAAGAGTAACTTGGGGTGCACGAAGTAAAGAAAACCTTCAAGAGCACAGTGTAAAACATTTAAAGAGAAACTTGGTAGTGAATTTTTTTGCTGGGAGATAATTATGGGTCAGGGACATAGTCACTTGCTTTTGTGCAAATGCTTATATATATATGCTGATAGTGCAAGGAGCTAAGTAGGACAGCAGCTGCTTTGCAGTTTTTTTAGCTTTTATTGAGAAAGTGTGTCCATGGTTTCCTGAAGAGGGAATGGTAGATTTAGAAACATGGAAAAGGGTAGGGCAAAAGTTACAAGAATGTCATGATACTCATGGCCACAGGAAAGTTCCCACAGATACTTTCAGTTTATGGAACTTAATAAAAGATAGTTTAGATTCCCGTCATGAGAGAGAAAAAGTGCAGGAGTACTGAAGTAGTACAGACTAAAAATGAAAGTAAGATAGCTGAGACTATGCAGAATTTAAAGGTACAGTTGCAAGGACATTCCCTCCTACAGTATTAACCCATGCATGCCAAGAACTTGCTGAAATATGGAGGTCAATCTGAATTCACTATGGGGTTACTCGTGCCAGCCCCCCACAATATATATTATGTATTTTGGTCATTTTGAGACATGGTCTCCCTGTAGCCCCACCTGGCCTGGAACTCGCTATGTACATCAGGCTGGCCTTGAACTCACAGAGATCTGCCTGCCCACCACGCCTGTGCACCACCACCATGCCTGGCCCCCCAAACTAGTATATTTTAAAACATGAAAAATTAGCTAATGATTTGAAAGCTAATCTTAGAAAAAGAAGAACTTTCATTTGCTTACAAGCATTTTTTGCAGCTGTTCCACTGTTTGGTTAGCCACACTGATGCCATTGATTTCTCGAATTTCATCACCAACATGAAGTGTACCTAGGAGAATCATATAAAATTATAAAAAGAAATGAATATGTTTTTATAAGAATGAAATTCAAAGATAGCTATATAATAAAAGTCAGTATTCAATATATATTGAAAGTCAGTATTTCAGAGACAGGTTCAAGTTTGGCTGCAGAATTATTTAACTCATATAGCAAAATCATCCACATAGATAATATCTACTTTCAGAAGGCACAGTGTTGCTGAGTGGTGTTGGAAATCTGCTCACTTTTTTATGAGATGGGTGGTATGTACAGTGGTTTGAAAGTATGGCTTCTAGATGTAGACTGCCTGGATTCAAATCCCAGGTTCATTTACTAGCTTTAAGATCTTGAGTAAATTAATGACATGCTTCAGGTTTTATTTTATTTCTTTTTTTTTTCTTTTTTGTTTTATACTTTTTTTGGTATTTTTGAGACTTTTAGTACCAGGTGTCCTGGAGCTCATTCTGTAGACCAGGCCGGCCTTGAACCCACAGAGATCTACCTATCTCTGCCTCCCGAGTGCTGGGATTAAAGGCGTGCGCCACCATGCTCGGCTGTTTTATTTTTTTTTTAAATGGAGATGAACACAGTACCCAATTCACAAAACTGCTTTTGAGGATTAAGTGAATTTAATGGCTGAGAATTTAGAACTGTTCTTGGCACATAGTAAGCATATTACTTCTACAATTAATCCACCAAATACAAGACAAAGGTTGCCAATTTTATAACAACTGTGAAATGCTAAGACCTAATTATATATATTAAATATAAATAATTCTCCTTTTGGGGGGTATTTTGATACAAGGTCTTACTATATAATCCTGGCTTTCCTTGAACTCACCATCCTCCTGCCTCAGCCCCCTACATATGCTAGAATTTTAAGTGTGTGCCACCAGACTGGCCTAATTCAATCTTTTTGTAGTAATGTTATACCACTTCATTATTCTATAATATTTCAACTGGAAAAAGAGACTGAGATTAAAGGTGTGCACCACCGCACCCTGCAGAAAGAAGTCTTTAATAAATATTTCAGCACAGACATTGAGAGGCACAGTCTAAGGAGAGAGGCATGGAAGAGAAAGACATACCCTACAGTAAGTTTAGGAGTCTCAAGAGCGTCACTTTGAAGTGTCAACAATTTGCTATACAGGATTTTGGTGGGTTTTGAAGTTGTTCAAAAGGTTTAAAATATCAAGTGCAAAGGTTCTGGCAGAAATGTTTTCTTTCGGACTTTTTGAGATAGGGTCTCCCTTTAGTCCCAGCTGGCCTGGAGCTGGCCTTGAACTCACAGAGGTCCGCCTGCCTCTGCCTCCCAAGTGCTGGGATTAAAGGCATGCACCACCACGCCCAGCAAAAATGGTTTTAATATAGGTTAAAGCATGGGGACAAGGAGAAACATGTCAGAGGACAGTAGTGTTTGCCTTACAGTGGCCAAGAGCTTTTCAAGAGAGAAACAGTCTTGAGACTTACATATCTGAGGTAAGCACTCTGCCATTGAGCTACATCCCTTGCCTGAGATTTTAACTGCACATATTAGAAAGAAAGACTGGAAATAAATGAAGTGCATGTCTAATTTTATTTTTTAGATTTTATTTATAATTTTTTGTATAAAATGAAGTGCATATCTAATTTTATTTTTTAGATTTTATTTATAATTTTTTTGTGTGTATGCATGCATTGTCTAAATGTATGTATGGGTACCCATGTCATACAATGATCACAGAGGTCAGAAGAGCTCATCAAACCTCCTGGGATTAGAATTACAGGTGGAGGTTACCCACCAGGTGGGTGTTGGGATTCAAACCTGGGTCCTCTGCAAGAGCAGCCAATGTTCTTAACCACTTAGCCATCTTTCTGGTACCTGCATGTCTAATTTTATTTATTTATTTATTTATTTTGCATGTCTAATTTTAAAAGTTAGCTAATCCCTCTCCCCCAAACCAATCATAAAACAAACAAACAAAAAAAAGCAGGGCATAGTGGCACACACCTTTAACCCCAACACTGGGAGATTGAGGCCAGGCCTGGCCTACACAGTGAATTCCAGGCCAGCTGGGGCTACAGGGAGACTGTCTCAGCAAACAAATAAACAAACAAACAAACAAACAAACAAACAAACAAACGCCAAAAAAAGTTAGCTAACACCAACAGAGACTAAGAGAAAGGAGATTAAAAAAAAAACTAGGCCATAAACAATAAATAAACATGGAGAGCAGGGTGTGGTGGTACACACCTTTAATCCCAGCACTCAGGAGGCAGAAGCAGCGGATCTCTTTGAGTTCAAGGCCAGTCAGGTCTATACAGTGAGTTCCAGGACAGCTGGGGCTACAAGGACACCCCGTCTCAAAAAGACAAGAAAGAAGAAAGAAAAGAAAAGAAAAGAAAAGAAATGAAAAGAAAGAAAGAAGAAAGGAAGGAAGGAAGGAAGGAAGAAGGAAGGAAGGAAGGAAAGAAAGAAAGAAAGAGAAACAAAGAAAGGAAGAAAGAAAGGAAAAAAGAAAGAAGCACAAATAATAAGAACAAGAATGAAGATTATAGAGATGGCAGAGAATGAGAAGAAGAGAGAATACTATGAAGCTTCCTACAATATTATTCAAAAAGATGTTTTAGGAAAATGTAATTTACCAAAACACATTCAAGAAATAGCTTGGGTGGCCTTACGAGTGTTAGAAAAATTGAAGTCATTAAGAAATGAAATTTTCCTAAAAAACACTGGGCTGGAGAGATGACACAGTGGTTAAGAACAATGGCTGTTTTAGCAGAGGATGAGGGTTCAGTTCCCAGCACCCACATGGCAGCTAACTCCAGTTCTGGAGGATCAGATGCCCTCTTCTGGCCTCCATGGACATTGCATGACATGGGTGTACCTTCATGCAGGGAGGCAAAACACTCATGCACATAAAATAAAAAAGTAAAACAAAATAGCAAGCAACAACACCACGACCCAACAAATCCAAGCTGGAAAGGGAGGTATAGTTAATAGTCCTCACTGCTAGGGAAGCTAAGGTGGAAGGACTGCCTGAGCCCAAGAGTTGGGGACTTGGGCAACACAATGAGGCTCCATATACAAACACTAAAATGAGATCAAAGCCCCTGGCCTTGATACATTTATAGGCAAGTTTTTTTTTTTAATCTTTTTGAGACAGGGATTCCCTATAGCCCCAGCTGGCCTGGAACTCACTCCGTAGTCTAGGCTGGCCTTGAACTCACAGAGATCCACTTGCCTCTGCCTCCTCAGTGCTAGGATTAAAGGCATGCACCACCATGCCAGGCTTAAATATGGTTCTTAGCCACCATGTGGGTGCTGGGAATCAAACCCAGGTTCTCTGCAAGAGCAGTCGGTGCTCTTAACCACTGAGCCATCTCTCCAACCCCTAGGCAAGTTCTAGGCTACACGTCCAAAGCATAAGCCATCTTAACATTATACAAAGTCTTTCAGGAAATCCATGAAGAAGAGATGTTCCCCAAGTCATTCTATGAGGCTGATGGAGCTTAAACTAAAATCAAAGGAAATGAAAGTCAACTATAGGTTGGCCTCATTCATAAGTAAAAGCCCTCAGATCCTACACAAAACATTGGTGCACAGTGCAGGACATAAAAATATCTGATGACTAAGCTAGACTTATCTGAGAAACCCAAGAGCAGTTTATTATTAGGAAATCTTAAAAATCATTTACCATGTTAATAAGACAAAAAGAAAAACAACCCACCTCTAATGATTATCTCTTAGCAGATTCAAAAAAATCATTTGGAAAAGTTCAAAACCTAATCATAATTAAAAGGAAACTTCCTTAGTCCTAATAAAAGGTATGCACTTAAAGTCTGCAGTAAACATTCTCCTCCTCCTCCTCTTTTTTTTTTTTTTTTTTTTTTTTTTTTTTTTTTTTTTTTTTTTTTTTTTTTTTTTTTTTTTTTTTTTTTTTTTTTTTTTTTTTTTTTTTTTT
>VZQC01013510.1:116122-131331 GCA_009823505.1 Rhizomys pruinosus
TTTTTTGGTCTTTTCGAGACAGGGTCTCCTTGTAGCCCCAGCTGTCCTGGAACTCGCTCTGTAGACCAGGCTGGCCTTGAACTCACAAAGATCCGCCTGCCTCTGCCTCCCAAGTGCTAGGATTAAAGGCGTGCACCACCACGCTCCGCCTAAGTAGAGCTCCTAGGGCCTTGGGGACCTTAGCTTTCCCACCATGCCCCAACGGCACCCTGCACTGGTACTACCAAGTATGGAGGTTGGATCATGTAAGTAAATACTTTTGTTTATGGTCTAATTATGAACACTAAAGAATCTAAGATTTAGACTTAGGGCAGAGAGCCAAGATCAGGAATAGGCCAACTAGAAAAATTCATCTGCTAAAATCAAGTTCATCATGCCAAGTATAAAGATGTCTTTCATTAGTCATGAGTTAAAAATGTGCTTTGTGTAGTTAACGGACAGGCAAGCCTTCATCATGATGAGTTCAGTCTCTGAAGTTATGCTGTCTTTATGCAGATGATGCCTATTCATTCTTTCTA
This sequence comes from Rhizomys pruinosus, assembly GCA_009823505.1. Taxonomy (NCBI): domain Eukaryota; kingdom Metazoa; phylum Chordata; class Mammalia; order Rodentia; family Spalacidae; genus Rhizomys; species Rhizomys pruinosus. The sequence continues at coordinate 116,641 of VZQC01013510.1, forward strand.
GGTTCTATGAACAGGCACTTGCATTTAATATATTATTTATAAGGAAGAATAAATCTTCAATCATAAAATAATATCAAGCCAAATTTTTAAAAAGCTTAAATTGTGGTGCCAAATATGGTTGTACTTGACATTAACCAGAATTTGCCACCATTAAAACTGTTGTCACAAAATAAAACTAAATCTCCAGCTCTAATTCATAAGCAAACAGGAAGAGGGGGAATATACAGAATGCGACTGCTCTTGCAGAGGACCTGGGTTCGATTCCCAGCACCTACATGGTGGCTAAGAACCGTCTTTGACTCCAGTTCCAGGGGAATCCGACGCCATCTTCTGACCTCCGTGGCATTGCACGACATGGGTGCACCAACCTACATGCAGACAGTACACTCATACACATAAAAAATAATATAAAAAAAAGGCTAAAGAGAATATGTAAAAAAATCAGAAATTAGTTTGTATGTTTTTCTTTAAATGTCTTAAAGAGAATATGCAAAAAAATGAGAAATTTGTATGTTTTTCTTTAAATGTCTTTTTTTTATACTTTTTAATTGAATTTTTGTGTATTTTTTTTATAATTTTTTTTTAATTTTTAATTTTTTTATTTTATTTATTTTTGTATGTGTATGAGTGTACTGTCTGCATGTAGGTTTGTGCACCCATGTCGTGCAATGCCGCGGAGGTCAGAAGAGGATGTCGGATTCCCCTGGAACTGGAGTTCTCCTGGAATTGGAGTTTCAGACGGTTCTCAGCCGCCATGTGGGTGCTGGGGATCGAACCCGGGTCCTCTGTAAGAGCGGTCAGCGCTCTCAACCGCTAGGCCATCTCTCCAGCCCGAATTTTTGTGTATTTTAAACAGACTATCTCAATCAATCTTAGTCATCACTCCGGCCCTTCCACACTGGCACCCTCCTATACACCCTCTACCCCCCAAATACATATATTCTATTATTTGTGTTAAGTCCTGTCGTGTCAAGTTAGTGTCCCCAGGTGCTCCTCAGTACGAGTTTATACACTGGGGTCTAGTCAGCCTATGTGGAGTCCTTCTTTTAAGAAGATCTGCCCTTCCTCACCCAACAGTAATCACCTGCCAATAATTCTTTGACTAAGATTGGGGCCTGCTGCCCATTTCTACAGTTGTGCTGGGTTTTTGTCCACTTGAGTATGCACGGGTCTTGTGCATGCTGACACCACTGCTGTACGTTCATGTGAGCAAGATCCCAGGAGCCTGTAGGACTCTGTTTCCACATGGTCATGCATCTCCTCCCTGGCTCTTATAATCTTTCTGTCTCCTCTTCCACAATGGTCCCTGGGTGAGTGAAGTTTAACATAAGAGTCCTGTCGAAGGACCCATACTCTGTAGACTCTTATTCTCTTATTCTCTGACCTTTTATGGTCCTGGCCCTTTATTGCATGAGGGAGCTTCATTAATGAGGATAGAGAGATTCATTAGTGTCCTCTTTACCCCCTGTTTGATGTTCTGTGAGCCTTAGGTGTAGAGGCTACATTGTAGATGTGCAACTCAGGTTTGGGAAATTCATAGACGATGTCTGTGTATGACCAGTTGTGGTACTCTGTTTGGTGCAAAAGAAGCTTCTTTGATAATTGATGACTGGGATACTTGTCTGTAAATATAAGTTACAGTAAGGAATTACATTTGTCTAGGGATGTGACAGCCTTACGGTTTTCCATAAGCTCTATGACTTTTCCAGCCATGTGTATTTGGCTATGTTTACAGTACCACACATGAATTTCTTCCCACTGAGTGGGCTTTAAGTCCAATTATCTTGCTGGTTACCCCCAAGATAAAAGTGCCATTTTTACTGCACCAATGTTGTTTGCTGTGCAGGTCATTGATGTGGTTATTTGGCCTAGAAGCTGGTGTTGGACCACTGATTGATGTTCTTCCTTAGGAGCTAGTGTAGTGCTCTCCAAAGCTATGAGAGCTAGTCTTCAGGGGAGGTGGCTTCCAGGTCAATTCCAGCTCCATTGCTCCTAATCCTGTGTCTGAAGTATGTCCTGTCTTCAGCAATAGGGTCTCACCTTCAAGTACTGGGAGTCAATCAAGGGCTGTGATAATAGCTTGTGTAATTTGGGGAGTCTCTTGGACTACCCTGGCCAACACCTCAAAGGAAGTGGCATTGTTTCTTGTTATCTAGCCTTCGGCTATACACATGAACTATGAAAATCTGTCTGTAGGCTGTTGGACTATTATGATTCCCTTTTTTTTTTTGTTTTATATTAGCTAGGCATTATTTATCTCTCTCCTCTCTCCCTGTCTAATTCCATCCATGCCCTCTTCATTTAAAGTACCCATCCATTTACTCCATTTTTCCCTCAATAATACCAATCTCCTATGGTCCAACCTCTCTAGAGTTCCTTCTTCCCCTTTATCCTTGTATAATCCTCTCTCTCCCCCTCCAATTTACATACTCCCAGTTTATCCATTTCTCCCCTAGCAACACTGGTCTCCTATAGTATGCTTCTTTTTTCCCTTTATCTCCCTGGTTCTTTCAGTTACATCAGGATACAAACTCATATATAAGGATTTGGTGCTAGGATCTACATATAAGGGAGAACATATGTTGTTTGTTTTTCTGAGTCTGTGTTACTTAGCATAACAGTTTCTAGTTCCTTCTGTTTACCTGCAAATTTCACGATTTCATCTTTCTTTACCACTGAGTAGAACTCCATTGTATAAATGTACCACATTTTCGTTATGTACTCATTAGTTGAGGGACACTTAGGTTGCTTCCATCTTTTAGCTATTGCAAAAAGAGCAGCAAGAAACATGATGTGCAAGTATCTCTGCACTGGGATCAGTACTTTGGGTGTATATGCCAAGGAGTGGTATAACCGAGTCAAATGGTAGGTTCATTTTTAGTTTTTTAATAGTTCACCACACTGCTTTCCGTAGAGGTTTCCCAAGTTTGCAATCCTACCAGGAGTGAATGACCATCCCCTTCCCCCACATCCTCTCCAGCATTTGGCATCATTTGTTCTCATGATCTTAACCAGTCTTACGGGGGTAAAATAAAATTTTAAAGTGGTTTTAATTTGCGTTTCCCTAATTACGATGTTGAATTTTTTTTTTTTTTTTTTTTGAGACAGGGTCTCCCTATACCCCCAGCTGGCCTGGAACTCACTCTGTAGTCCAGGCTGGCCTTGAACTCACAGAGATCCGCCTGCCTCTGCTTCCCAAGTGCTAGAATCAAAGGCGTGCACCATCATGTTGGGCTTAAGGACAGTTTTTGACCACTGTGTGGGTGCTGGGAATTGAACCTGGGTCCTCTGCAAGAGCAGTCGGTGTTCTTAGCCACTGAGCCATCTCTCCAGCCCAACGTTGACCATTTTTAAAGATGTTTCTTAGCCATTTTTATTTCTTCTGAGAACTCTATTTAGATCCTTAGCCTACATTTTAATTGGGTCACTTGTTTTCTTGATTCTTTGTTTTTTGAGTTCTTAGTATCTCTGGATGTTAAATCTTTGTCAGATGTCACTGGTGAAGATTTTTCTCTCAATCAGTGGGTTTTTCTCTGCACTTCCTTGGTGTTTCTTTTGCTGTACAGAAGCTTTTTAGCTTAATGAGGTCCTACTTATTGATTGTTAACCCTAATTAGTTAGCAACTGATGCCCAATTTACAAAGTCCTTTCCTACAGCTCTATCTGGTAGGTTACTGCCAATGTTTTTTTTTTTCCTAACAGTTTCAGAGTTTTAGGTTTCACATTAAGGTCTTTGATCCATTTGTAGTTGACTTTTGTTCAAGGTGAAAGATAAGGGTCTAGTTTCATTATTCTACATGTAGAGATCCATTTTTGCCAGCACCATTTGTTGAAGACACTATCTTTCCTATAATAAGTGTTCTTGACCTCTTTGTCAAATATCAGGTAGCTGAATGGCTGAAATTGCATATACTCATGTTTGGATCTTCAGTTATGTTTCATTGTTCTACAAGTCTATTTTTGGGCCAGTACCAGGCTGTTTTTATGACTGTAGCTCTGTAATATAGTGTGAAATATGGTACAGTAATCCCTCAAGCATTGCTCTTTGTGTTTAGGGCTGCTTTGACTATCTGGGGTCTTTTGAGCTTCCATATGAATTTTAGGGTCATTTTTCTAATTCTCTGAAGAATGTCATGGGGACTTTGATTGGGATTGCACTGAATCTATATATTGCTTTTGGTAGGATAATCGTTTTCACAATATTAATTCTTCTAATTCATGAGCATGGGAGGTCCTTAGATCTTCTGGTGTCTTCCTCAATCTCTTTCATTAAAGATTTAAATTTTTCATTGTAGAGATCTTTAATTTTGTTGGTCAGGTTTATTTTGAGATATTTTATTGTGAATGGGAAGGTTTCCATATTTTCTCCAAGTGTTTGTTATTGGTATATAGAAAGTCTACTAATTTTTGTATATTAATTTTATAACCTGCCACTTTACTGAAAGTATTAATCAGTTCTAGGAATTTTCTGGTGGAAGTTTGGGGATCTCTTAGATATAATATCATATCATCTACAAAAGAGGATAGTTTGGCCTCTCCTTTTCCAATTAGTACTCAAGATGAATATTTACTATTTCTGAATATGTTTACTCATAGGTACACATAGGAACTTCTCCCTGACTTTAGAAATGCAGAATAAATCAAGGTTTAGAAGGTAGGCATGACACGGGTGCACCAACCTACATGCAGACAGTACACTTATACACATAAAAAATAATAAGCAAAAAATAAAAAAAAACAAAAATTAAAAAAAAAGAAGAAGGTAGCTTAGCTGTGAGACACAGGGCTGTAAAAGCTGTAACCCGAATAGAGGTTTGTACTTGGGTATATGGTATTTATTTACTTAACCTACTTCAAATCTGAAATATTTACTGATCCTATATCATTCTCTGAATTGAGAACAGATAACTTAGCAGTTTATAGATAGACAGTTTGGTCCAAAAACATGTGAGAGTTTCTATCTGTGGAGAGCACAGCACACAGAACAGTTGGTGTCTATGGAAAAGCATAGATTACTATTCTATTTAATGTTTTACTGAGAAATTATAATGTAAGCCCCGTGCACCAGCAGATTACAGATGTTATGGGGGGTAACTAATACTAGCTAACATGGATTAGGCATTAAACACATGCCAGACAGTAGACATATTATCTATTTAGTTTTTATTTTAACTCTAAGAAGCTGGGCCAGAGAGTCAAGAGTTCACAGAGTTATTCACACTACAAAGGATGGAGTTTAACTTCAGTCCTGTCTGAATTCAGAGCTTTAATCACACTTATTCCATAGAAGACGTGATGTTTAAGGATTTGGGGAAACATGGCCCATACATATGCAACTATCAGTGAGCAAGATAACCGAATCCTGTTAGCTAGCGGAGCCTGCTCAAATCTGAGGATGCTAATAAGACACAGAGTTTTTTCATTCTCTTGCTTTATGATTCAGTGAGCTCACAAGTTCACAAAGCTAAGCTGAGACCTGGCTGTACACAGGAGAACTGCCCAGGCCTATTCACTGACTTTAGCAGGTGAAGATGTGTTAGAATGTCACGCACGGAGGTGAGGCATGGTGGCACATGTCCTTAATTCCAGCACTTGGGAGGCAGAAGCAGGTGACTCCATGTGAGTTTGAGGCTAACTTAGTGTACATAGTGAGTTTCAGACCAGCCAGTATTACAGAGTGAGAACCTGTCTTAAAAAAATGGGGATCATTTCTTTTTTTTTTTTTTTTAACTTTTGTTGAGTGCATTTCATACAACATTTCTTAATCAAATTTAGACTCATTCCCCCATCTATGCTCACCCTCTCATGCCCCTCCACCCCCTGCCATAGCTCATGGATTCTGTCATACACATTAAGTCCTGTCTTGCATCTTTTTCTCAGTCTTTTGTAACCTTTTTGATGCACAAGTTTACACTGTTTTGGTCAGTTCTTATACACCAGATAGGCTGACTAGAGCTTGGGGGATGAGCTGGCACTGAGAAGTGAGTGGAGGAGAGTAATTTGGTGCAATGGACCCTAGCACAAATGACAGAAGTTGTGAACCCCGGGGTGCCAGGGGAGTGCACCAAGGGAGGGTGCCAAGGGAGAAATGGATATATGGCAATTAAGACTGACTGAAAAATTATGTATGAAACAGACAAAGTTTCAATAAAAAAGAAATATCGGCTTCTGAAAAAAAATGGGGGTCAGCTGGGCATGGTGGTGCATGCCTTTAATCCCAGCACTCGGGAGGCAGAGGCAGGCAGATCTCTGTGAGTTCAAGGCCAGCCTGGTCTACATAGTGAGTTCTAGGACAGCTGGGGCAACAGGAAGACCCTGTCTCAAAAAGACCAAAAAAAATGGGGGTCTGGAGAGATGGCTTACTGGTTAAGAGCACTGGCTATTCTTGCAAAGGACCCAGGTTTGGTTTGATTTCCAGCACCCATACGGCAGCTCACAACATCTATAACTCCAGTTACAGGGGGTCTGATGCCAATTTCCAGCCTCCGTGGGTACTGTGGTCCTGTGGTGCACTTACATGCAGGAAAAACACTCACACACACACACACAAATTAGAAAAGAACGTCACATGTGGAAATAGAAATAAGTGGAAAACAGAGTAGTAACATGAACTTAGAGGAGTTGCCAGAGATTTTTGACAGTAGAAATGGGATCTGAACTGAGCTCTGGGTTGACATATCTAAGCTCTAAAAATGTACTGGTCCACAGACACAGAACCAATCCATATTCCTAATTCACCACTGTCAAGTAGAGTGGAGCTAAACACTCTCAAAGCTGCACTTGAGTTCAGCCTTTAATGCTTAGCAAAGTTAGGAAAGGAAAATATGGTAATTGCTTCTTTGAAGGAAAATTTATGTCAGTGACTAGGTCAAAGTTTTAAAAGCATTGCATGTACAATGAAATAGCATGTACATCAAAACACACAGGGAATGAATGTGACACACATTATGTCATTGCTATTATTTTAAAAATCAGCACCTAATAATTGTAATAAGAACATGGTTTTTAAGTCAGGTTTTCACCCAAAGGGCAGTTGGCTGGATTTTCAACTCTTTGTGTATATTCCACATCTACAGCTATGACTGCTTTAAAAATGGTATATTCAACATGGATTTCCATATGTAATTGTGCTTTAAAAAATGTTTCATTTTCATTGATCTCTCTCTCTCTCTCTCTCTCTCTCTGTCTCTCTGTCTCTCTGTCTCCCTCTGTGTGTGTGTGTATGTGCACATGTGTATGAGTACCCTCAGAGGCCAGAAAAGGCATTGAATCCCTTGGAGCTGGAGGTCCAGGCAGTTGTGAGTTGCCTGACAAGAGTGCTGGGATCCAAACTGGTCCTCTAGAAGAACAGCAAGCACTTTTAACTGCTGAGCCAGTTCTCCAGCCCCTGTAATTGTGCTTTTGAATCACAATTAAGTAATTTTTTTCTGTAGAAAAGTTTCTTGCCTATTTTGAGTTTGTTTAGCATTTCAGTTTATGCATTTCAGTTTATACTAACTGGCTAAATACAGGTGCTATTCTTATGTTTCCTAGAAATGAATGAAAAAAAGTACAAGAGCATGTATTTTCAAAAAACACATACATTTTCAATACATCACCTAGATTCAGAGAAACAGCAAAAATTTTCTTCAGGGCCATCAAAATGGCTCAGCATGTAAAGGTACTTGCTCATTTTTTTCTTTTTCTTTCTTTTTTTATTTTTTATCTTTTTGAGACAGGGTCTCCCTGTAGCCCCAGCTGTCCTGGAACTCACTATTTAGACCAAGCTGGCCTTGAACTCGCAGAGATTCACCTGCCTCTGCCTCCCAAGTGCTAGGATTAAAGGCGTGTGCCACCATGCCTGGCTGGTACTTGCTTCTAAGCCTGACTTCTTTTTTTTATTAAATAATTTTATTTATTTTTTATGTGTATGAATGTACTGTCTGCATGCAGGTCTGTGCACCTGTGTCGTGCAATGCCGCGGAGGTCAGAAGAGGGTGTCGGATTCCCCTGGAACTGGAGTTAAAGACGGTTCTTAGCCGCCATGTGGGTGCTGGAGATCGTACCTGAGTCCTCTGCAAGAGCAGTTGGCGCTCTTAACCACTAGGTCATCTCTCCAGCCCCTAAGCCTGACTTCTTGAGTTTGATCTCTAGGACGTACAATGTGGAAGAGAACCAATTCTTGCAAGTTGTTCTCTGACCGCCAACACATGTGCTATGGTACATGTGCCCCCTTACCAAATAAATAAAGTGTAAAAATCAAGACCAGTAGTTCATTAAAAATTGTCTTCAATTTTTAGCTCTTTGTGGCTTAAGCACTATAGAATTCCATGACTTAAGGACTGTAATATAAAGAAGCAGATCTCTTGTCTGAGGTCTACACAGTCCTTGAAGAGCCACTTCACTTCACAAGCAGCATCTTTACAACTGTGACACAGGTCAATGACAACAAATCAAAGTATTTGAATCACCTGTTACTGTAATCTTGGTTTGCTAGTACAGTCATAAACCTCATAACGATATTTTAGTAAACAATGGACCACATCTCCAAGATTATACTGAAGCCTGAATGTTCCTACAGTTTAGTGACTTCATGGCCAATGCCTACTTACCCGGCTGGTGTATGCAAACCTATTGCACAGCTGGTCAGATAAAAGCATAACACACACAATTACACAGCACATAAGACTTGAGAGAGGCTGTGTTACTGTGTTATGTATTTACTATGTTACACTTTTATCATTATTGTATAGTGCATTCCTTCTATTTTAAAAGTTGAAAGTTGGGTCATGGTAGCCTGTGCCTACAATAGTGGCACCGAGGAGGCTGAGGCAAGAGGATCATGAGTTTGAGGCCAGTTTCACCTTTCATTTAGACCCTGTCTCAAAAAACAAAATCAAAATCCAATGTAAACAATCAAAAGTTTACCATACAAATGTATGTCATGCAGCAGTCTACAAGCTTGTGTTTACTGTGTGTGTCTCTCACTTGCAAAGTTTATCTTTTGCTTATTTCAATTTTATGCTGCTTTGCTCATCATGGCCCTAAGAGCCTAGGACTAAACTATACATACATCTATACACTATGCTGCTTGCTATGCACTAGTAGGCTGTATCACCTAGACCAGTGGAAGGACACTCTATGATGCTTTTACGATGATGAAATTGCCTGACACATTCCTTAGAATGCATTCCAGAATGAAACCACATGACTATACAAGGATTAAAATGCATTAGATGATGTATTTTATGAAGCTTATTAAAAACTTCTTTTAAAAGTGTGGTTTAGTTCTATGGAAATTTGTTACTCACCATGAAATGAGGTTGTGTTAAAATACGCTTTAGTTCCTTTGCGTCATTATTCTCAGGGTAACATGAAATTTCTTCCAATACCTAGAAAATTAAATAAGATGCATAATAGTGCAAAATGCTATGAGATTTACAAATGATGCAATTCCTTTAAATTAGAAATTGTGAGCAGATTTTTGTAGCTAGACAGGCAATTACCTTTCAAACATTCATTTCATTCAAAGGTTATTAAAATATAAGAATGATACTGACAGTAAGAAAATGAAACAAATGAAATAATAGTTTGCCTTCATTACCCAGCTATAACCCAAAAGGTAACTAAAAGTAAAAAAGAAAATGTAAGTTTGTGACTTACATTTATTATGGGTTTAAGAACTTAATGGGAAAATGTTTTCCAAATTCACCACCCAAATCAATTTGTCTTTTAAAAATTAACAACACTTCTAGTTCCTTTAAAAAGATGATATAGGTTTCAGATAAAAACAATACAAAGAATACTAATGAACTAGAATAATTAAAAGAATACACTCAAGCAATTTTCCTTGCAGCCTGACAGGATCAATGCTGTTCTCCAGGCTTATCTTCCTACATAGAGAAAGTCATGCTCTGCCAATCTGTAAGATTAAATGCCAGTGAACCAAACTTCTCTCACCTCATCCTGACCAAGAGGTCAGGCCTGACAGCCACCATGGCATAGGTCTCATTGCTCAGTGAATATACAATAGTGTACAATATTTTTAACTAAAAGTTGTATGCTTAAAAGCTGCCAGAAAGCTGGATGTGGTGTGACACACCTGTCATTCCAACACTGGGCTATATGTTGACATCCTGTCTCAACAACAACAACAACAACAACCCAAAACAAAAACCTCTTAGGAAACAGATTATGTCTGTCTTCAATACTCTTTCATTTACAAATGATAGCTTATAAAAAAAATTTTTTTTTTGCCAGGCGTGGTGGTCCATGCCTTTAATTCCAGCACTCAGGAGGCAGAGGCAGGTAGATCTCTGTGAGTTTAAGGCCAGCCTGGTCTACATAGTGAGGTCCAGGCCAGCTGGGACTGAAGGGAGACCCTGTTCTCCCAAAACCAAAAAATGAATAAAAAATATTTTTTGCTGTTTTTTGTTAAGTATATATTCATATTTTAGAGTAATATAAAATTAAAGGATGAAAATGTGAATTCCTAAACATAAAAAAAGACTGAGAGAAAGATGCAGGACAGTTATGGCAGAGTGCATGATCTGGGGGTGGGGTGGGGGAAGGGAAAGGGGAATATGTTTAAACTGAACTGAGAATTGATGTCTGAAATACACGAAACATCAATAAAAGCATTATAAAAAATAAAAAATATTTTTAAAGGAAATGTTTATTTGCATTAAGACTTTTAAAAGATCAAAAAATGAAGAAAAAACCTAGATGTTTACTAATGGAGATATTTCTGTAACATTCTAATAATAGAATAAATTACACAGTCATATAGACCAAATAGAAACACAGAAAATGCTTATTATATAATGTTAGACTAAAAATTTTGATGGGAAATATATCAAGTTTATATGAAAATGAACAATGACTGGAACAGATATGCAAAAATGGAAACTACTGTATTAGTAATAGTGTGAGGAACTTATGAATGAATTTTTATTTTCCAAGATTTCTGAGATGTCGTATCTCTATAATAAATAAGCTTGAAAAAAGGCTTGTGGCAAGTAGTACTATATGCACTGACAACATATAAAAATGACTTATTGGAACTCAGTATATCTAATTGCTGTAGAAATTCAATTAACTTTCAGACTGCCCCACCTTAAAAAAGCAACTCAATTTTTTACAGCATGTCTACTTCTACCAAGACCAGTAAAATAACTTTAGAGTCTCTTAATGAACAGCACAACTGTCTTCAGTCAAGTTGCAAATGTGACAATACTAAATACTTTTAGAAATATAACACTTGGGGCTGGAGAGATGGCCTAGCGGTTAAGAGCACCGACTGCTCTTACAGAGGACCCGGGTTCGATCCCCAGCACCCACATGGCGGCCGAGAGCCGTCTGAAACTCCAATTCCAGGAGAACTCCAGCTCCAGGGGAATCCGAGACCCTCTTCTGACCTCCGCGGCGTTGCACGACACGGGTGCACAGACTTGCATGCAGGCAGTACATTCATACACATACAGAAATAAATAAAATTAATAAAAAAAAATTAAAAAAAAAAAGAAATATAACACTTACCTCTTTGGCTCTCTGTACTGCGTCACTTGGAGGATTCCTGATTTGTGGTGAAGACTTTGTGTTAATTTTGTCATACAGCTAAAAAGCAAAGAAGAAAATTTAATCAATACTCATATATTTTTGCTATAGTTCATGGCTTCCTATTTATTATTTCAATAAACAACATTTCCATCTTAAGAAGTCAGAGTGATGATTTCAGTAGATCTTCTTGTCAATTGTTCAGCATTTAGTGGAACTTGTCAGAATGTGATTTTCATGCATATCTTTTAAAGAAAATACCTTTAAATAGAGGGACCAAAAGTCTATCAGTGCAGCAATTTCCTTAGCATTTTAAATTCCTCAATATCGCAGCAACCCCAGTGTTTTCCCTTCTGCCAGAAGCAATATTCAGTAACACGAATACAGAGTAAAATGAAAGAACATTTCCCAGCCAAGAAGAGTCTGAAAGAATTTTCACAGAAACCTAAATCTTGGGAAAGCGCAAACCCAACTCCTTCTAGGAAGTAACGTTCTCACAAAAGGTTTCTGCTTGCCTTACTAGGGCTGTTCATTAACAGAATCAGTGCTGGCATTCTTCAGCAGGTCAAGGACATACACTTCTTCCCTTTTGACTTTGTGAATTCAAGGAGTGTGAGAAGACACTGAAAATGAGCTAAATATATTAACCAAACCACACAAACCTGAGAGGCTCAAATGCTAACTTGCTGAAGAACATTAAATTAATTCTTCACAGAAAATTCTCTGTAGTTTAGAAATTCAATTAAAATGGTAGTTTCTACCTCAAATGAAATGGCTTATAGTCAACAGTCTGCTTTGAAAAGTTCCAAGTTAAAAATGACCTTGGCTAGTCTCATAGATTCTATTTCTGAATGTCTAAAATAGATTGGGATGTTGGGGCTTGATTTTGTTCTTTTTTTTCCCCTCCACTCTTCTCTACATACCAGTGGAAGGCCAAAGGTAAAGTCCTTACCAACTATAAACATTCTTCAGAGCTTACAGTTAGATGCAAGGTAAGTCTTTATGACTTGAAATATTTGGGTCATACCACACATAAACATCCTTCTAATGAGGCATTACAAAATGACTGAGGGCAATGTGAAAATAGAGGAGGGGCCAGTTTTAAATAATGGTACTACTTTAAAAAGTGCTTCTGTCGGGGCTGGAGAGATGGCCTAGCGGTTAAGAGCGACGACCGCTCTTGCAGAGGACCCGGGTTCGATCCCCAGCACCCACATGGCGGCTGAGAACCGTCTGTGACTCCGGTTCCAGGAGAACTCCAGTTCCAGGGGAATCCGAGACCGTCTTCTGACCTCCGCGGCATCGCACGACACGGGTGCGCAGACCTGCATGCAGACAATACATTCATACACATAAAAATAAATAAATAAATAAAAATTAAAAAAAAAAAAAAAAGTGCTTCTGTCAAGCATGGTGGCTCACACCTTTAATCTCAGTACTCTGAGGCAGAGGCAGGCAGATCTTTGTGAGATTGAGGGCAGCCTGGGCTACGTAGCAAGTTCTAGCCCAGTTAGGGCTATGAGACCCTGTGTCCAAAAACCAAACAAATTTAAAAAATATTTTAATTTATTGTTTATATGTGTGTGTAGGAGTGTATTGCTGGCATATAGGTATATGTGCTCATGTGAGGCAATGCCCTCAGAGGTCAGAAGAGGGCGTCAGATACCCTGGAACAGGAGTTAGGGACAGTTGTTAGACTCCGAGCAGGTGCTGAGAATTGAACCCTGGTCCTCTGCAAGTGCAGCCAGTGCTCTTAACCACTGAACCATCTCTCCAGCCCCAAAATAAATTTTTTAAAAAGAGGAAAAGTCGACGGAGTTCATACTGTGTTCTTATAATAAAAGGATATGCAACACTTAAAAAAGGACAGTGGGCTGTTGAGATGGCTCAGTGGGTAAAGGCACCTGTGGCCAAGTCTGACAATTTGAGTTCCAATCCCGGGGCCCATACATGGTGGAAGGAGAGAAGTGAAAGCTGTCCTTTGAACTCCACATGAATACACACTTCCTCAAAATAAATAAATAAAATATAATTAAAAAATTTTAACTCTAAAAAGCCGGGTATGGTGGTGCATGCCTTTAATCCCAGCACTTGCGAGGCAGAGGCAGGCAGATCTCTATGAATTCAAGGCCAGCCTGGTCTACACAGTGAGTTCCAGGACAGCCTGGGCTATAGGAAGACCCTGTCTCAAAAAGACTGAAAAAAATTTTTATTCTTTCAACTATCCTGTTGTAATTTTTTTTTTTAATTTTAAATATTTTTTTCTGAGTCTGAGTGCCTGTATGTGCACATGCAGAGGCCAGAAGAGGGTGTCAGAGCCCCTGGAACTGGAGTTAATCCATGAGAGTTATCCATGATATGTCAAAATATCAGCAATTACCTCATAGACCTCTACCGAATATTCCACCCTAATACCAGAGAATACACTTTTTACTCAGCACCCCATGGAACATTCTCCAAAATCGACCACATACTGGGACACAGAAGAAACCTCCACAAATACAAAAAGATTGAAATAATTTCATGCATTCTATCAGACCACAGTGCAATAAAGCTCAACATCAACACTAGGATAAGCCCTACTGCCTACAAGAACACATGGAGACTAAACAACACACTCTTGAATAATGAATGGGTCAAGGAAGAGATAAAGAAAGAAATAAAAGCATTCCTGGAACTGAATGACAATGACAATACAACACAACAAAACCTATGGGATACCTTAAAAGCAGTCCTAAGAGGGAAGTTTATAGCCCTGGGTGCCTACATTAGAAAAACAGAAAGAGCACAAGTGAATGATCTAACACTACAGCTAAAAGCACTTGAGAGGCAACAACAGATGAACCCTAAACGCAACAGACAGGAAGAAATAACAAAAATCAGAGCAGAAATCAATGAAATAGAAACAAAGAAAACAATACAAAAAATCAATGAAGCCAAAAGTTGGTTCTTTGAAAGAATAAACAAGATAGACAGACCTCTAGCCCAGTTAACAAAAAGAAAGAAGGAACAACTCCAAATCAATACAATCTGTGATGAAAAGGGAAATATCACAACGGACAAGGAAAAGATCAAGAAAATTATATGGGAATATTACAAGAACCTATATTCTACCAAGTTTGAAAATCTAGAAGAAATGGATGAATATCTGAAATC
>VZQC01013510.1:133971-147357 GCA_009823505.1 Rhizomys pruinosus
AACAACAACAACAACAGCAGAAAGGACTGCATTGAAGAACTGACTGAAACAGTGAACTTCTGCTCAAAACAGTCAACTTCCTCATGGAGAATATTGAGAAAGACTGAGAAAGAGATGAAAAGCATGTTTGGCAGAATGCATGAGCTCTGGTGGGGTGGGGGAATGGGGGGGCACAGGTCTAGATTTGATAAAAAAATAATAAATTTATGTGAAAAAAATATCAACGATTAAAGTTTTTTTGGAGGGTGATAGGATCTTAATATATATCCCTGGCTGGCTTGAAACTATGTAGACCAGGCTGGCCTTGAACTCACAGAGATCCATCTGCCTCTGACTCCCAAGTGCTGGGATTAAAGATGTGTGTCACCATGTCTGGCTTAATAAGAAAGTTTTAAAATGTTAAATGAATAATAACACAATTTTTTAAAGATCCCAAGACCCCTTCCCCTTTTTTTCTTTTATTCCAAGTCCCTTTTAAAAGAAACTGCTTTCTAAGTTGATGCCACTGTCACTATAATGTCAAATTTCACCACAAATTTCAAGTTTTATCTTTTTCTCAATCAAAGACTTTTACTAACACTACTTCAAACATTTTTTTTGGTCTTTTTTGAGACAAGGTCTCCTTGTAGCCCCAGCTGGCCTAGAACTCACTCTATAGACCAGGCTGGCCTCTGGAGTGCTGGGATTAAAGGTGTATGCCATTAGTATTAATTTCTATTTAGAAATTTAATAAATACATGTTAACTTTTACTCTCACAGCCACAAATACCCCACAACTCTCTAAGCTGGAGACTTGATGTTTGATCTGCTCTTACTATGCCAACTATAATTTCTTTAGCTCTTTTTTTTTAAAGTAAAGTTTCCATTTTATTTTATTTTCCTGGAAGATGGTTTTTCTTCTGTCCTTATGAAGGCAGGTTTTTACATGGGCTTTGGTGGAGGCTGGCCTTGAACTCACAGAGATTGGACTGCCTCTGCTGGAATTAAAGGTGTGCACCACCACACCTGGCAATAATGAACTTTTTTTTTTTTTGGTCTTTTTAAGACAGGGTCTCCCTGTAGCCCCAGCTGTCCTGGAACTCACTCTGTAGACCAGGCTGGCCTTGAACTCACAAAGATCTGCCTGCCTCTGCCTCCCAAGTGCTAGGATTAAAGGCATGCCCTACCACGCCTGGCTAATAATGAACTTCTTAATGGCTTTGTCCTTTGGCACACACTGGGCACAGTTAGTGCAGAGAATGGGCTGCACAAGGCTGGGGCCTTTTTTGGTGCCACTGTTTTATTTATTTATTTATTTATTTATTTATTTATTTATTTATTTATTTATTTGTCATCTTGGAGCCAGGACATGATAGAGCAGTTTCCTAGCTCTTATGGCAGTAGTTTTTTGGGTGCTGGGCATGATACTCAGGACACTGAGTACGCTAGCCACATGCTTTACCTGTGAGCCCAACATATCAGTATACTGCCTTGAGGACTTTCAGCAGAAGTAGCTGGTGCTTAGCAAATATTCCTAGGCCCTTACTCCAGACCTACTGCAACAGAGTTGGAAGCACTTTAATATGTTCCTTGGATATTTATAAATCTTTTATCCAGTTCTAACTTTTGAGAGTAACAACAGTGATTCAAGTTGAATAACCCTAATATAAGAATCCAAAATTTGAAATGCTTCAAAATTGGAAATGCTCTAACATTTGAAACTTTTTTAAAAATTGAGACAGGGTCTTCCTATAGCCCCAGCTGGCCTGGAACTTGCTCTGTAGACCAGGCTGGCCTTGAACTCACAGATATCCACCTGCCTCTGCCTCCTGAGTGCCAGGATTAAAGGCATGTGCCACCACACCTGGCTTAAAGATGGTTCTTAGCCACCATGTGGGTGCTGGGAATCTAACCTGGGTCCTCTGCAAGAGCAGTCGGTGCTCTTAACCGCTGAGCCATCTCTCCAGTCCCCTGAAACTTTTTGAATACTGAATTGATTCTGTATGTGGAAAATGTCACACTTGACCTCATGCGAGGGGTTGCAGTCAAAATCTAGGCATACATACTAAAAATACTGTGTAAAATTACTTTCAGGCTGTGTGTACATAGTATATATGAAACATAATTTAACTTTATGTTTAGATTTGAGTTCCAACCTCCATTATTTATATGCAAATATTCAAATTTGAAAAAACCCAAATATGAAACATTGTTCTTGATCAAGCATTTCAGATAAGGGATACTCAAATGCACTACTGTGAAAAATAATAATTACCTCTTTTATTGAGCACTTACTAGATACTAATTATTAGTCAAAGATTTTAACATATATTTACTCATTTAACCTTAGGTAATCTCATGAAGCTGGTGTCTCTATCACTCCCATTTTATA
The DNA here is from genome assembly GCA_009823505.1 of Rhizomys pruinosus. Lineage (NCBI taxonomy): Eukaryota > Metazoa > Chordata > Mammalia > Rodentia > Spalacidae > Rhizomys > Rhizomys pruinosus. Next base: position 136,343 of record VZQC01013510.1, read on the forward strand.
GATGTATGGTGCCAACAGGCTGATGTTCAAGTTCAAATTCAGGTTGGCTTGTTAAGGTCAGTGTTGCCAAGTGAGAGGTGGTTGGGATTTAAGAAGAAAGGAAGGAGCCAGGCATGGTGGTGCATGCCTTTAAGCCCAGCATTGGGAGGCAGAGGCACATGGATCAGTCTGTGAGTTCAAGGCCAGCCTGGTCTACATAGCGAGCTCCAGGCCAGCTGGGACTAAAGGGAGACCCTGTCTCAAAAAGACCAAGAATAAAAAAAAATAGAAGAAGAAAGGAAGGGCTGTGGTTTATCTTTCTTTACTATCCTTTAACCTCTCTATTTTTACCTGAATAAAGAGTGCCCGTGCGCTCACGCACGCGCGCGTGTGCACACACACACACAGAGTTCAGAATTCAAAGTGAAGGCCAATAGTGGTTAAGAGCACTGACTGCTCTTGCAGAGGACCCAGGTTTGATCCCCAGCACCCACATGGTGGGTAAGAACCGTCTTTAACTCTAGTTCCAGGGGAATCCGAGACCCTTTCCTGACCTCCGCGGCACTGCACAACATGGGTGCACAAACCTACATGCAGACAGTACGCTCATACACATACAAAAAAAAGAATCATATACAAAGTGAAGGCCAATAGGAAGTGGCACCAAGCTTGCTCGGAAGCTGCCAGTGCAACCCTGTAGGGCTTACAGCACTGCAGTCACAATGGTCCTTCTGCACTTAGACTAAGGCCTCATTCTGCCCAGAGGCCGGGAAACCAGAAATAGGTAGGAGTCTCAGGACTGAGGAGATCAAGTATTTTTTTTCCCCTTCTCCTCCAGGTGGAGGGAAGAAGAATCAACTTCTCTGTGCCCCAGGCAAAATGAGGGGTGGGGAATGCTTTAGGAGAGCCTGCACAGGAACTGTAAGTATGAGAGAGGAGAGTTCACTGCCTGGGCCTCTGGAGGTGCTTGCTTAGTTGCAGCAACTTACAAGCCTATCTCAGTGTACTAGGAAAGATGTTGTCGTGGTTAGTTTTAGTGGTCAGCTTGATGTATCTGAGAACGCAGATGCTCAATTTGGGAATTTCCTCTATAAAATTGCCTTGTGGCCATGTCTATGAGGCATTTTGGCTGTTGAGTGATATGGGAGGGCCCAGCAGTGTCGCCCTGGTCAGGTGGGCTTAGCACAGGCAAGAGGTATAAGCCACTAAGTAGAGTTCCTCTGTGGTTCCTGCCTCCAGGTTCCTGTCTTGACTTCCCTCAAAGATGGACTATGCTTTAGAAGTGTAAGATGCAATAAACCCTTTCCTCTCTAAATTGTTTTTGGTCAGAGTGTTTTATCACAGCAATAGAGAAGCAAACTAGAACAGGGATCTTTGTTGACAGACTCCTTGGGGAGGCTTGATATGTGGCATTTAAGGTCTTAAGTGAACAGAGGCTAATGTCTACATTTTTTGTGATTGCAGACCACCGAGAGCAGCCCACACTTGTGCATATTAGGGTAAGAATGTCTGCTTCCCAGGAGCCAAGAACCATGTGAGAGGGAAACCCGGAGTCATGTCTAAGAAGACTGCCTGCACAGAGGAAGAAGACCCAGAAATAGGGCCTGTGGGGCAAGGCGTGGGAACAGGAAGACAAGAGGGTGCTGCTGAAGCCAGCTGCAGGCTATGCCAATAATGTTAAAGCCTCATGCTTGCACTGCAGGACAGTGACAACACTGGGATGCCTGCCACACTGAGGGCATCAACAACCAAGAAAAAAACTGGCTGCCTGAAGTTCATGATTATAGAACATGCTGTGTAAGGGATTCTCTTTCTTCCCCATGACACTTGAGTTCTTTGATATTAGTTAACAGTACCTTATATGGGGCCAAGGAGACAGTAGATGTTTCATAAATTTTTCCTCAAAAAGTAAATATTTGAATAAGCACATAGAAATTATAAATAGGTATTTGTAAAAAATTCAGAGTATCACAAAAATAAATATAGTAGGAATTGTTATTTTAGCTTGTTTCTTTAGGAACCAGATATATTTTTATTTGATTCTACTTACATGCTAAAAAAAATTTTCCCCTGAAATTAAACATACTTTGTCCATATTTAATTCCCTTTTTTGTATCTTTCAAGTCTGACTTAGTAACAGTTTTAAAGTAGAGAAGACCTTAGATAGATAAATTATTCAATTCCTTCATTTTGCAGAGAATGTTATAGTTTACATAAACGCCATCCAAATACCCATGTATTAAAGGCTTCTTTGCCAGTCTGTGGCACTGCTGGGAAGTGGTGGAACCTGTAAGAAGTTGATCTTAGTAGAAGGAAGTTAGGTCACTGGGGGCTATGCCCTTGAAGAAGATAGTAGTATTCCATTCCCTTCTCTTTGCTCCTTGTTTGTCATGAGTACCCTCCTCTGCCAATGTACTGTCTTGCCACAAGCCCAAAAGCAACAGGGTGAATTTATTGACACCTCTAAAAACCATGAGCCAAAAGAAAAATTTCTTTCTTATAAGCTGATTATTTCAGGTATTCTGTCATAGTAACTAAAATCTGACTAATACAGAGGAGAAAACTGATGTCCAGTCAGGTGAAATGTACTCAGGGTTCCAAAGCCAAAGCAGCAGGGGACAAGAACTTGGCTTATTTGTATGCTGCCTTTTGTCTGACACCAGATCACCAGATTTCCTTGGATTATGTTAGAATTCATAAATATACAACACTTTATGCTAGGGAGGTACTTTTAGCAAATTTGGTGGGGGTAGGGACTATAGGAAATGTTCACAGCCTACAGGAAAAATATTCTAAATATGATTTGGAATCTATTAGTCAATTGCAGTTCTTGTCATGTTGAAGAAAGGTAGATCTTGAGCTGGGCGTGTTGGTGCACACCTTTAATACAAGCACTTGGGAGGCAGAGGCAGGCAGATCTCTGTGAGTTCAAGGCCAGCCTGGTTTACATAGTGAGCTCCAGGCCAGCTAGGGCTATAGGGAGACCCTATCTCAAAAAGACAAAACAAACAAACAAACAAACAAACAAACAAAAAGAATGGCAGATCTTTATGTTATCCTGGCCAAATAGGAACTTTTTAGGTTTTATGGGCTACCTGGTCTCTGTTACAACAGCCACTCAATCCTGCTGTGTTGGGCAAAAGCAGCTGTTAATAAATTCATATATAAACAGATATGGCTATGCTTCAATAAGATGTTATTTATCAAACAAGTTGGCTTGAGGGTGGTAACTTGGGCTTCTGCTCTAGAAGTTTAAATTCAAGGCGGTCTGGAACATGAAAATACATTACTTTTTTTTTTTATTTCTGTATGTGTATCAATGTACTGTCTGCATGCAAGTCTGTGCACCCGTGTCGTGCAATGCCGCGGAGGTCAGAAGAGGGTGTCAGATTCCCCTGGAACTGGAGTTCTCCTGGAATTGGAGTTTCAGATGGTTCTTGGCCGCCATGTGGGTGCTGGGGATCGAACCCGGGTCCTCTGCAAGAGTGGTCGGTGCTCTTAACCGCTAGGCCATCTCTCCAGCCCCGAAAATACATTACTTTTTGTTCTTTGCTTTCCTTAAATCTGAAGATAATGAAGCATATTTATAGGCTGACATGCTGAAGGGGAGGAAGAGTGGAGAGAAGATGTTAATAAATTATTCCTAGAGGGAAAACAAAGATATAGAACTATATTAGTTTGTATTCTTTTTTGAAAGAAATTAGTTACCAAAGTTCAGCACTATATATATATATATATATATATATATATATATATATCCAAACCACACACATAGCACCAAGGCAAAAACAAGGAAATGGGAAGAGCTGCAGGGGAACAGGCTGTCTTGCACCGTCTCACTCTCAGACAGGCCTGCTCCCTGCCAGTCTGGCACTGGGTCAGACAGGACCACACACAGCTGCACAGACATGTTTTATCTCTGTCTCTAGGACAGTTGGCACAGTTCCACTGGGAGGTTGCATTCTATGTTGCAGATGCTCCAAACAAAGCAGAATAAAGTCAGTGGTAATACTAAATTCATATATCTTGAGAATATACTTTCCAACATGAAGATGAAATCAGTCAGTGTCACTTTAAATTTATTTTCAAAGCATTAAAAGCTTCATTAAAAAGCAATACTCCATGAATACTTTACTTTTGTGACTTAATACTCAAGTGCAGTATTTATTACATTGAACATTTAAAATAGAATTGGTGGAAAGAATCTATAAAACAACAATCCCTGGGTCATGTGTCCCATTAGCTTTTTTTTTTCCAGAGAAAATTAAGAACCAGAATATATACCCGGTTTGTCAAGATTATAATTTTTACAACTAAAGTAGGCATAGACCAAATAATGAATGGGCTTGGGGCATTGCAGAGAACACTGAAATTCATTAGCAACTATTTACTTTAAAGACACTGAAGCAGCTTCCTGTTGGAAAAGAATTAAAGTTTGTAAGAGTCAAGTATTTAGCTGCAACATAATGAAATGTGTCTGCCATCTTAATAAGACAGATAATTACATTGTGTGCAGTAGTATATAGCTCAACAGTGACAAGATCGGAATGACTGGCTGTAGAAACAGACTGTTACTAGGAACTTTCTTCATAGTTTTTATGACTCTTCTGAGAAGAAGTTGGGTAAACAGGAACAAAGTCCCAATGTCACGTGTTTTTAGTGAACTGAGATCAGTCAAGAATAGGCACCAGTATTTTTTAATATATAATTCATTTGAAACCCAGCAAAATGTTAGGGAAAGGTGATTTAATATTAAAATACAGGGAACTGACAATTGGCTACTATTTTGCAGATGATTTTCTCAAGTTGTAAACTGGGGAAATAGCTCTAATCTCTGCAAGGAGATCATGTATACCATTCAGTTGAAAAGTATACTTTCGGCCGGGCGTGGTGGCGCATGCCTTTAATCCTAGCACTTGGGAGGCAGAGGCAGGTGGATCTTTGTGCTTTGTGAGTTCAAAGCCAGCCTGGTCTACAGAGTGAGTTCCAGGACAGCTGGGGCTACAGGGAGACCCTGTCTCGAAAAGACCCCAAAAAAAAAGAAGTTAAAGATAACCTCAGTNAAAAAAAAAAAAAAAAAAAAAAGTATACTTTCATTTTCTTTGAATAATATTATTTCAGTTTATGCTATGTGCTAACTTTCCCACCAAATATTCAGAAAACAGGTACATTAGGAACATTTTATAAATCTTAAACTAAACCCATTTTTCATTTAAAGAAGCGTGCTAAACTCACAAAACCTAGTGAGCTAGGTAGAACAGCAAGAGTCCTAGTCAGGAATTTAGGGTGTCTCTGGGTAGTGCCCAGCTCACACTGGACAGCTGGAGCTGAAAATGGACTAGACAGTGTACATAGTGTCTGGAAGCTCTTGAGTGAGATGTGCCAGGAAAGCTTTAGCTTAATAGCACAGCAGTGAAATGCTAGCTTGGTTAAGTTTCAGTAAAATCACAGTGGGGGACTTATCCTTTCTTGAAGTTCTAGGAAGGAGCCCAGCTGGCAGTTATATGCTACTCTAAGTAAAGCCCGTTACAGAAGTTTGCTTCTGACAGTGCAGCTAACTGAAAGATCAGTACATGCAGGCTAAGTTCTGAAAGTTGGTAAATGCTTTGCATCCTGAAACAAAATACTTGGATGTAGATGTTTGGTTTCCATTTTGGGTATGCACAAGGATGCTTTGTTTCCATCGTATTGGGACACTGCACTTTCAGGGATTCATGTATTTTTAAATGTAAACTTTTATTATTTTAAAATGATGTTTAGATTCACCTTTCTGTGAGGGTATATGTGCATTTGAGTTCATGTGTCCCCAGAGTCCAGAAGAGGGTATCAGATCCCCCGGAGCTGGGGTTACAGACAGTTGTGAGCTGGCTGCTGATGTGGCTAGTGAGAGATGAACTTGGATCCTCTCAAGAGTAGTATGCATTCTTAACCGCTGAGTCATCTCTGCACCCCAGGGATTTATTTTTGTATATAAGAAATTAAGACTTGCTTGACCTTGTAGTTCAGCCTAAAAAGCTGTCCTTTTGGTGGCTTTACAATGTAGGCCGGTGTGGTGGATTTCTGATCAGTTGGCAGCTCTTTCTGAGAAATTCTAACACTAGCCTTAGATGACCTAACTTGATTGTTTTCTAACTTGTCTTTTTTTTTATGGTAAATAGCTCTGAAATAAAGTGCAGTGAGAAACAAATCAAATCACACTGGCTATTCTTGACCAAGAAACAAACAAACAAACAACCAAACAAAAAACAACCTGCAAACCCACCCAAACCAAACAACCCAAACAAAACAAACAGGTGGAAAAAGTTACATGGTATGATATAGGCAGATCTTACTGTAATAAAGCTATTTCTGTTTTTGAATTTATTTATTATGTGTGTGCATACACACATGCCTGGGTGCACAACACATGAATGGAGGTAAGAGGAGTCTTTTTTCTCTTTCCACCTGGGACTAGAACTCAGGCTGCCAGGCTGGGTGGCAAGCTCCCTTACTCACTGAACCATCTGTTTTCTTTTCTTTATCCTTCCCTTCCTTCTGTTTTCTCTTTAGGGTAGGGTCTCGGGCATCCTGGGCTGGCCTCTAACTGGATGACCTTGAAATTCTGCTTCTACCTCCCCAGTGCTAGCCTTACAGGTGTGGCCCACTGTGCCTGATTTATGTGGTGTTGGAGATAGAACTCAGGCTTCGAGAATGCCAAGCAAGCACTCTACCAATGGAGTTATATTCCTTGCCCGTTTTAATAAAGCCAGAGAGAGGGCACTTTTAATACAAAATACAGGAATCTGCCCAACTGTGAGGTATTTGCACTGTTATATAAATTTCCTTTCTATTTTTTAAAGCATGAAAGTCTCATTTTCCAGCCCTATCCTTCTCACGTCTATGATTATTAGCAAAAACTAGGTAAGGATAATCTCACGATTTACTTGCTGCTTAAAAATGACATTAATGTTGCATTAGCTATTAGATGATATTCGATTTAATTACTTTTGAAAGTTACAGCAGCAAAAATGAATTAAAAAGAGAACAATGTAAAGTCTGACAGAAGTGGCTTATGAGAAGAAAGCAGCTGTGGTCTTGGATTGCATTCTCTGAGCATGCTACATCACTTTCTGGGGCAAGATCCCTCCTTTCCTGGAGAAGAGCATAAAGAAGAATTTGGCACAAACTAGAGTCACTTGGGAAGGAAGAACTTCAATTGAGGAATTTTCTCCATCAGACTGGACCGTAGGCATGTCTTTGAGGGCATATTCCTATTTGTTAATTGAGGTGGGAGGGCCTAACCCACTGTTGCCAGTACCATCCTTAGACAGGTGGGTCTGGGCTGTATAAGAATGGAAGCTGAGCAAGGCAGGGGAAGGAAGCTAGTAAGCAGCATTCCTCCATGGTCTCTGCTTCAGTTCCTACTTCTAAGTTCCTGCTGGAGTTCCTGCTCTGACTTCCTTCAATGATGAATGGTCATGTGTAATAAACCCTTTCCTCCCCAAGTTGACTTTAATCAGTGTTTAGTCACAACGACCGAAAGCAAATTAGAACAGTGGGTAAGGATACCTGCCATCAAGCCTGACCACTTCATTTTCACTTCTCAGGACCCACATGGTAGAGAGGGCTGACTCTTGAAAGTTGTATTCTGATCTCCAGATGGACCATGACACATGTGTACCCAAATACTGCATGCCAGTACACATATGCATGTACACACACACACACACACACACACACACACAATGTAATTTTAAAAGACAAATGCTGGTGGATGACCACAAGGAAACAGAATTTTCCAGACAGCTGAGAAGTTACTCATATGAAATCGCAGCAATGGTATGCACAAGCCAGACAAAGTCCTAGCAGAGAAGTAAGGAAGTAGGAAAGAAGCCCCAACCTTAGCTGAGGAACCATTGGTAGCTGATCACTGCAGGGTGAGGGAGAGCTGGTCTTCTTTAAGGATGTGACACTAGGTAGGCTGAAAAAGCTCCAGTGCATGAATTCACACCGAAGGACATTTGGGTCCAATAAACTTTACTCGCTAGGCTTTAACATATATGATGGAGTACATGGAATCTGGCAGGAGGTGGGACTATAAGATGGGAGTAGTTATGGAGGGGGTCTAAATATGATAAAAATATATTGCATGAAATTCGAAAAAATTCAGTAGAAAAGACAAATACAGTGTGATTGTTCTATGTGGTTTCTGGACTAGTAGAAACAGACCAAAAGGAATGATGGCTCTCAGGAGCAAGAAGGGGACAGGGTAGAGATACTGTTTGATCTCAGTTGAGGAAGATGAAAGAACTCTGGAAACAGATGATGCTGAGGGTTGCAAAGTAGTATGAATATACTTAACCTCATAGAACTTTATAATTAAATATGGTGAACGGTAATTTTTTTTGAGACAGGGTCTTACTATATATCCCTGGCTTTCCTAGAACTTACATGTAGATTAGGCTGGCCTTGAACTCACAGAGATCTACCTGTTTCTGCCTCTTGAGTGCTGAGATTAAAGACATACACCATTATGCCCAGCAAAAAATGGTAAATTTTAAAAACTATTTAAATTTTATGTGTTTGGCGGCATGTATGTAAGTGCATCTGTGTTGTGCAATGCTCACAGAGGCCAGAAGAGGGTGTCAGATCCCCTGGAAATGGAGTTACTAATTATTATTAGCCACCACGTGGGTGCTGGGAATCAAATGCAGGTCCTCTGCAAGAACAGCCAGTGCTTTTATCCTCTGAGCCATCTCTCTAGGTCCCCAAATGGTAAATTTTATGTTACGTTTTTAATCATTGCCATAAAAAGCCCAAAATATTGATATAATATCTGCCTTCAGATATATATAAAATCTGAACTTCAGAAGTGGCAGATACATACTTGAGTGTAGAAGGAATGATCAAAGGCATACTGTTCTAAGGTATCCTTCTTACTGAAAAAATACACAACATCATGTAATTCATGTTTTCAAACAAGCTACCATTTTGAAAAGACAGAGCCTCATGTGCCCAAGGCTGGTGTCTATACTTTTTTTTTTGTCTTTTTGAGACAGGGTCTCCCTTTAGTCCCACCTGGCCTGGAGCTCGCTAAATAGACCAGGCTGGCCTTGAAACCACAGAGATCAGCTGCCTCTGCCTCCTGAGTGCTGGGATTAAAGGCGTGTGCCACCATGCCCGGCTTTGATGTCTACTTATTATATAGCCAAGACTGATCTTGTACTTTTGATCTTCCTGCCTCCATCTCCTGAGTGCTGGGATTATAGGTATGCCCCACTACATCCAGTTCCTGTGGTGCTGGGGATTCAACCCAGGGCTTTCTGCAAGGTAAGCATTCTACTAAGCAAGCTACACCTCCAGCCCCTAAAGTAAATTATCTGGAAAGAATATAAAAAGGCCAAGATACTGTTAAAATGTGAATCTCTAAATGTGTTTTGGAATTAACCTATAGTTTACTTTTGGATTTTATAATTTTGATTTATGTGTGTATGCATATTTTGGAATAATATAAAATCAAAGGGAACAAATAAAGGGAAAGAAAAACCTAGTCAAAGAACTGACCAAAATAGTAAACTTGTGCATCGAAAAGGTTATAAAAGACTGAGAAAAAGATGCAAGACAGGATTTAACACATATGACAGAATACATGAGCTCTGGGGAAGGTGGAGGGGCATGAGGGGTGGGCAGGGGTGGGGGAATGAGTCTAAATTTGATTAAGAAATGTATGAAATGCGTTCAATAAAAGTAAAAAAAAAATTTAAAGTGACAGAAATGGATAAAAAGATCTATTGCTTTATCTCACTTTTTATTTCTGAGACAGGGTCTATATGTAGCCCTGGGTATTCTAGGACTAGCTACATAGACTAGGCTGGCCTTAAACTTACAAAGATCTGCCTGCTTCTGCCTCTTGAGTATGGGATTAAAGGCCTGCACCACCATGCCCAGCCCTGCTTTCTCTTACTTTTAAGGTTTTTATTGAAGTGTCATTTATTTATTTATTATTTTATATTATATATATTTTGTACAAGATTATGTTACTAATCAAATTGAAGTGTCATTTATAATCACATAATCTACCCATTGTTAGTGTAAAGTTTGATAACTTTTGGTAAAGTTACAGCTGTGATGGTTAATCTTGATTGTGAAGGTGATTTGATCTGGATTAACTAAGAGCCACACTTCTGGGCAGGTCTGTGAAAGTATTTCCTAGAAGGTTTAACTGAGGGGGGAAGGCAGACCCTTTTCTAGAGTGGGCAGAACTCTGCAGCATCATCCTAGACATAAAGAGGTCTGAGGGAAAAGCAGCGTTGCTTTATGCCTGTCTGCCTTCACTCTTTGCTGGTAAATGCATCTACCTTGTTACAGATGCTGCTGTGGCCATCCTTGACTGACCCAGCGTTTTTAGGTTTCCTGAAGACAAGAAGCTCTCCAGGAATCCTGTAGGTCTTCAGCAGTAGATTTGGGATGCTGAGCCATTCAACCTTGTGAACTGAGCAGTTACTGAGATCTCAGCGTGTACACAGTCATTGCTGGACTATCCATTCTATATTGTATAAGCCAATCTAATAAATCCTCTTTGTAGTTAATATTCATTCTATTGGTTCTGTTCCTCTAGAAAACCCTGACTAATGCAATAGTTATATAACTAGTATCTCAATTTAGTTTTAGAATATGTTCTCAATTATCCCAAATTCCTTTGTGTATAAAGAACTCTTTGCCTAACACAAGGCAATAAAGAATTACTCCTACTGGACATAGTGGTGCACGCCTTTAATCCCAGTGCTTGGGAGGCAGAGGCAGAGGCAGAGGCAGAGGCAGAGGCAGGTGGATTTCTGTAGTTCCAGGCCAGCCTGGACTACATAGTGAGTTCCAGGCCAGCTGGGGCTCCAGGGGAAACCTGTCTCAAAAAGACCAAAAAAAAAAAAAAAAAAAAGGAATTTAGCACTCAAGTTATCTTGCTTCACATAGTACTTTTCTACCAGCAATAAAAGTTCAATTCACTGATGGAAACAGGTAACGAAGGTTTTTTTTTTTTTTTTTTTTTTTTTTTTTTT
>VZQC01013510.1:147838-181822 GCA_009823505.1 Rhizomys pruinosus
GAGGACCCGGGTTCGATCCCCAACACCCACATGGCGGCCGAGAACCGTCTGAAACTCCAATTCCAAGAGAACTCCAGTTCCAGGGGAATCCGACACCCTCTTCTGACCTCCGTGGCATTGCACAACACGGGTGCACAGACTTGCATGCAGACAGCACATTCATACACATACAGAAATAAATAAAAATTAAAAAAAAATTAAAAAAAAAGTAGGACCCAGCTGGGCATGGTGGCTCATACCTTTAATCCTAGCACTTGGGAGGCAGAGGCAGGCAGATCTCTGTGAGTTCAAGGCCAGCCTGGTCTACATAGTAAATTCCAGGATAGCCAGAACTACAGGGGACTCCCTGTCTCAAAAAAAATTTTTTTTAAACTATCTATATAAAATATTAGTTAGGTGGGGAATCATATTTACTATGGAACAGCAATATGTAACAAACACTAACAGTTTTTGAGAGGTAAGGTAGACAGTGGGTGAAAGTCTGCAACTTAGCTGTCAAACTCTGGCAGAGAGAGAAAAATACATCATTTAACAATGTTATTAACACTTGACATACAAAGTAAACATTTATTCTGTAATATGAAAATTTCTATAATAATTTGAGAAGACTGAGAACTGTCAGCAAATAACATCTGTAAAATACTTTTTTAAACTGAAAAATAAATCAACTGACCATCCAGTGTACCACACAGATTCTAACTCATAACTCACTCTAAATACCACAAAAAGACAGAGACCACATCTTAATGATTATTCCCAAGAAAGTACAGCTGACAGGATGCATTTAATTATTTTATGATAGATTTGTGTACTTTGCATGCATACCTGAAGAAGTAATTCAGGGTAAAATTAGTTTTTCATGCTGTACTGAGTTGAATAGACTCTCAAAGTTTAGGTTTACCTAAAGACCAAGAATGTGACATTATTTGAATATGGAGGTTTTTCAAATGTAATTAAGAAGGCCAAGTGAAGATATAAACACAGAGGAGAATGACATATGAGGAATGGAGGTAGAGGCTGAATGGATGTGTCTACAAGCCAAGGCACATGAGGATGTAGGCAACCATCAGAGCTTAGAGGTGGCTGCTTCAAAGCACTTTGATTTGGTAGACCCAGCCAACTATTACCCACACCAAACTGTATCTTACTAAAATAAGTTCTATATACTTCATATGTAGACCATCTCAACAGTGGTGCCTTACAATTTTAAACATATACAAGTTGAGCCAAGTATTCTCCCCCATGCCTGTATTTCTCCCTACAAAACAAAGCACTGTGTGTGTGTGTGTGTGTGTGTGTGTGTGTGTGCGCATGTGCACGCATGTGAAGTGGAAAGAGATAGGTAGTAAATATTTGGAGATTTTTGGACTCATTTCTAACTACAGATTAAACTAGGATACAAAACAGAACATATCTTCCTCTGTGGAACCAGTGAATTTCTTTTGTAAATTGGCATATAACTGTACATATTTACGGAGTAGTGTGATGTCTTAATATGTGGATACATTGGGTAGTAATCAATGGTATTTAGCATATGTGTCACTTCATATATTTATCATGTCTCTGTGATGACAATATTCAAAATCCTTTCTTATAGCTATTGAAATATTCAATACAATACTGTTAACTATATCCACCCTGCTGTGTAGTAGAACACTAGATCATATCCTTCCCAGTAATTCTGTACCACTGGCCAACTTGTCCTCATCCCTTTTCCCCTGGCTTCCCTAGCCTCTCATAATGACTATTCTTTCTACTCTGTTCTGTGAGATCAGCTTCAGACTCCACACATGAGTGACATCATGTAGCAGTTGTCTTTCTATACCTGCCTTATTTCACCAAACAATGTTCTTCAGGTTAATTCATGTGCTAGAAATGATAGGAATGTCAAGACTGTAGTAATTTTGTTCTCTCCAAATTCTAATAATGCCCTTTTGGAATCAGAGCTTGTCATTATTTAAAGATATGATTAGAAAAAAAATCCCTTAGCTGTTCTTAAGTTATCCCTAGGAACCTAACCTGGTTTCTTTTTGTCATCTCAAAACTTCTGGACTCATACCTAGCTTTTTGGAATAGTGCTGAATTAATAGGAATCAAATAAAATGGCTAAGGGGGGACTCAGCAACCTGAATCAATTCATGGTCCACCCAATTATGTTATGTCAGAATCTTTAAAAAGGAATCAATTTTGATCCTATATTACTAAATGACTCACACCAAGCATGGGATGTGATAGTGGATGGAAGAAATATGGATAGACAAAATTTTAAAAGTTTCTTCCCAAGAGTGGTTTACCCTTAGTTTGTCTTGTTATATTTTTAAATTTATTTATTTCCTTCTTATTGTGTCTGTGGGTGTGTATGTACATGCGGATGCACAATAGAGTGAATGTACATGCAAGTGCATGCACTATGGAGTGAATGTACGTGATGCGCATGTGCCATGGAGTGAATGTATGTGCATACGCAATGGAGTGATGTACGTGCATGCGCATGCATGTAAGCATGCACTATGGAGTGATGAACGTGCATGCGCATGCACTATGGAGTGAAGAACGTGCATGCGCAGGGCAGAGGGAAACTGTGGAGTCGGTTCTCTCCTTCCACCATGTGGGCTCCAGGGACTGAGTTCAGGTCAGCGGGCCACCCATGGGGTCATCTTAATGACTCCACACTCATATTTTAAAGATTTTATTTTTAATTACATGCATATATGCGGATATGTACACATGAAATATAATAGAAGTGCCTGTAGAGGCCAGAAGAAAGTGTCACATGTTCTAGAGCTAGAGTTACAGGCAGTTGTGAGCAGCTCAACAGGGTGCTCATAATTGCTGGACACCTCTCCAGCTCCAACAATCATATTTTACAAATACTTGTTACAGCAATTAGTGAGCTCTGATTAATATATGCCCTATATAAAGAGCCAAACAAGGGGTGGGGGAGATGGCTCAGTCCATAAAGGGCTTGCGTATAAGTATTAAGACTGAGTTCAGATCCCCAGAACACACATAAAAAGCTGGGCTCAGCAATATGTACATGTAATCCCAGTGCTGGAGGGTCCCTAGACTCACTGGCCAGAAGTTTAGTTCCATCAATGAGCTTCAATGTGAGAGTAAGGTGGCAAAAAAAAATGATTGAGAACAACACCCATTAATTTCTGTCCTCTACATACATGCATGCACACATATACATGTGCCTACATGCACATGGTGCACACAGCCATATAAATACGTACTTACAACATACACAGGCATGTGTGTGACACTAAGAAAATCTGATAATTAATTTAAATGGACCAAATTTAAGAGAGAGGCAATTGTTCAATATCTATAATTATACAATGTGAAATTGAAACATACAACATAGCTTAAGCTTTTTCCAAAGTGGTTCTCATTAAAATAGGGCCCTACAGGATTTCAAGTAAAAGATTTGTATCAGAATCAGTTTGAAAAATGCTACTAAACCAAGCTCAAAACGTTTCTTTCCTTTAGAACATTACAGCTCTGTCAACATAATTATGACCATTGTGAATCTCGCAGTTATTTAGTCAATAAACAACCAATCAATAGAAGATCTATTTCTCCATCCCACCACAGCAATACCCTTAACACTACCTACCAGTACAATGCTCTATAAAATATTCTGGGAAATTGTGCATCATATGGTGTGGCTTAATCAAGTAGTATCGAACATTTCTAGGCATCCCAAAGCAAGCATTGCTCTCTTATTAAGGAAAGCGTTTCCCATAAAATCTTTGACATGTACTATTACCATCAGAACTAAACTGAAGGTAGACATGAATGATCAGCTTCTTTTTGTTGTTGTTTTAATTTTTTTTTGGTCTTTTTGAGACAGGGTCTCCCTTTAGTCTCAGCTGGCCTTGAACTCACAGAGATCCACCTGCCTCTCTGCCTCCCAAGTGCTAGGATTAAAGGCGTGCACCACCACGCCTGGCTTAAAGATGGTTCTTAGCCAACATGTGGGTGCTGGGAATCGAACCTGGGTCCTCTGCAAGAGCAGTTGGCGCTCTTAACCACTGATCCATCTCTCCAGCCTGTTGTTTTAATTTTTTATAGTTTTTTTTTGAGACAAGGTCTGAGTATATAGCCTGGCTGTTCTGGAACTTTCTATGTCAACTAGACTATTGTTCTCTGCCTCCTGAGTGCTGAGATTAAAGGTATGCACCCACCATATCCAGCTTGGCTTCTGTTTTTGTTTGGGCCCCAGTCTACTGTTAACAAAGCCCGTCAAATTTAATGATGGAATATACTCTTATTTTGAAGAAGACATTGAGTTTATGAATCCCAGTAATGTTAAATATGAATGCGTGTATATGAACATAGTCCATTGCACCATAACTCATTTGTTTTTTTTTTTAATCATTCCTACATGCATGCTTGAAGAACAAAGTTCTAAAATGTTTTAAGGCAACACAAGAAATCGTAGCTAAGATTAATGGTTTATCATAATAGAAATAAAAAAGATACTTCAGTAAATTAGGGTTGTGCTATACTCTTTAAAAAACCTCACACATCACTTGCTTGCATATATTATTTATAAACATAAGTACTGTAATTTTCCCTACTGTGGCTTGCTAGGCTATATTGTATTTATACTACACATATTTTTTTAGTTTACTTTGGAATCTCTGATAGATATCTCACATTTTTCACAGACCTAAGGAAACTGAAAAAGGACTGTTGTGAAAATTGGGAATTCCTGTAAAGGAAAAAGGTCTGCTAAATACTGAACATTCTAAACAGAAGAAAAATAAAAAGATAAGACTTACATCTAGCAGTGTGTGAAGATGCTGATCCTGGAAAACACTGTGTAGAAAATCTAGGTCCTTTTCACTGCAGTCTGTAAGTGCGTGAATCTCTTCCAGGCTGTCCAGCACCTGAGAGACGGCTCCTAAGGGGACACACAGAAAAGAAAGTGCTAGTACACAATGTCACACTAACCTTTGTGAACTTCAGCTTGCACTTATGAACAATGAACATTGCAACTAGGAAGGCTTGTGTCTTTATGAAGGAGAGGTTTAAACGTGCTTCGTTATCATTTAAAAGCAGATTAATTTTAGTGAATTTATGTTTTCAACAATGTATCTCTGCCTTTGTTTTCAAACTGAACTGAAGTTCATCTTTTTTGAATTAAAGCACTTCATCACCTATAATTGAGTTATTGTGATAGAAGATCTGGGTGCAGCAAGTCATATATCAGCCAGACAGTAAGGTTGTTAGGGGGCATTTTGAAATATTATAAAACACAGATGGGCCTTTTACACAAGGGTATTCTATCAAGAACTGACAACATTTCTGACTATGGATGAGAGGCATAAGCCGTCAACTGAGAGGTCTTGCTGCTTAAAATAAGCGTTGGAAAGTCTGTTTTCTAGGTTTGGTTAGCTTTTATCGTCTTGGGCCCTTATCCAGACATGAAGACAGGGGGTGGGTAGCCTAATGGACATATTAATATTTCATATTAAATTTTAAGGAAATTTGTTTATGTAGGGCAAGTGAATACAAGTGAATACAAGTGCTGTCAATTTGTTTCCTCGTACCCAGTACAGTGGAAGGAATTACTAGTGAAAGATATATGAATAGTATGAAAGTTATTACACAGCCTTAAAGAACTGATCAGCCTATTTTAGTCTACAGACAATATGCAAATACATACTCCATAAAAAAAAAGAATCCCAAGAGGCTCTAGCACATTTGTATATACCAGAGAAAGCCTAAGAATAAGTGCTTTCCTCACAGTCGAGTCTTCAGATCAGTGGTCCTCAACCGGGGGAGGGGGACTTTGCTCCTCAAGGGGACATTTCTTAAGAGTCTGGAGTTATTTTTAGTTGTCACAACAGCAGGGGGAGATGGCTATAGGCACCTAGTGGGTAGAGACCAGGGATGGCACTGAATAGCCTCCAGCATCTAGGGCAACAGTGCTACAACAGAGTTATCTGATCCTAAAATCAGTCCTGAGACTGAGAAATGCTGTTTTAGACAAATACAAAATGTTCTTTAGGAAGCATTTCTCTTTTTTTTTTTTTTTTTTTTTTGTCTTTTCGAGACAGGGTCTCCTTGTATCCCCAGCTGTCCTGGAACTTGCTCTGAAGGCCAGGCTGGCCTTGAACTTACAAAGATTCGCCTGCCTCTGCCTCCCAAGTGCTAGGATTAAAGGCGTGTGCCACCAAGCCCAGCTGTGCTTCTAATTCTTGCCTTAGATCTCATCCACTATCATGTACTTATTGGTGAGAACACAAAGCAGTGTTATTTTCCTGGAAAGTAATCTGGTAACATCTATCAAAGAGCCTTAAAAATGCTCATATGGGGCTGTAGAGATGGATCAGTGGTAAGAGCATTAGTTGCTCTTGCAGAGGACCTGGGTTTAGTTCCCAGTACCCATAACCATTTGTAAGTCCAGTTCCAGGGGATTGGACCTCTTCTGGCCTCTGTATGGATGGTATACATGTGATATACTTAATACACATGCAAGCAAAACACTCATCATACACAAATAAATAATTTTATTTTAGTCTACAGAAAATATGTAAATAAATACTCCATAAAAAAAGAATCCCAAGAGGCTCTAGCACATTTGTATATGCCAGAGAAAGCCTAAGAATAAGTGCTTTGCTGCACAACTGAGTCTTCAGATCAGCTGGAGGGATAGCTCAGTAGTTAAAGAGTACTAGCTGCTTTTGCAGAGGACCTGAGTTCGGTTCCCAGTACCTACATGACAGGTCACAACTGTCAGTAACTCAAGTTCCAAGAGAGCCAATACCCTCTTTTCTGGTCTCTGCAGGCATTGCACACCCCGGCGCACTTACATACATGCAGGCAAAACACTCATAGATATAAAAAAATTGTAAAGAAAAAAATTTAAAAAATGTTCATGTGTTTCAATTTGGTAATTTCGTTTTCAAAAACTTACCTTAAGTAGAAAAACAGGATTCTGTACAGGATATTTTTCATATAAATGGAAGGTAAATCTAATAGGTAATGATTACATAAATCATATGATATCCATATAATATATAGCTTAATGAAAATTGATTTTGAAGAATTTTTAAGATATAAGGAAATTCTCACCATATAAAATCCAGAAAAATTAAAAAAAAAAAGCTGGGCGTGGTGGTACACGCCTTTAATCCTAGCACTTGGGAGGCAGAGGCAGGTGGATCTTTGTGAATTCAAGGCCAACCTGGTCTACAGAGTGAGTTCCAGGACAGCTGGAGCTATAGGGAGACCCTGTCTCAAAAAAGACAAAAAAGAAGATCCAGAAAAAGAGAATGTAAAACTATATAACTTGTATATTCCCAACTATGGTGAAAAAATACAAACTCTGGGAAAAATAGAATGAAATAATGAAATACACTAAAAGGATTCTTACAGTTCGTTCTGTTACTGTGACTATTTAAAAAATTCTGACTTTATTTTGGAACAGTTTTAGATGCAATGTACTTGCAAAAAATTTACAAAGATCTAAGTTTATCCATTTTCCTCCAATAATAACATACTATGAAACTGTAGCAGCACATCACTGATCCAGCAAGCTGCAGAACAATGCCATCACTATAAGGCTTCCTTGTGTTGTCCTTTTATGTCCATATTCTTTGGACTCCCATTCTGCTCACTCCTAATCCCTGACAGTGACTAATCTATTCTCTACTTCTATAATTTTGTTATTTTAATGATGTCGTATAAATAAAATAATATAATATATAATCTTTGGTGATTGACTTAAAAATCTAGCATAATTCTTTAGAGATTCATCCAGGTCCTTTGCATCTAGCTTGTTCCTCTTTGCTGCTGGATAATAGTCCATGGCATGGATGTGCCAGTTTGGCCATTCACTTGTTGAAAAGTAACTATAGGTAATTTTAAATGTGGGAGAATTACCACCTGTCAGGCTACTAGTATTCTTAACCTCTGACCATTATTTTCCATTCTTTTTTCTTTTTTTTTTTTTTTTTTTGCCCAGCTGTCCTGGAATTCACTCTGTAGACCAGGTGGCCTTGAACTCACAAAGATCCCCTGCCTCTTGCTCCCAAGTTGCTAGGATTAAAGGCGTGNTATTTCTGTAATATGAAAATTTCTATAATAATTTGAGAAGACTGAGAACTGTCAGCAAATAACATCTGTAAAATACTTTTTTAAACTGAAAAATAAATCAACTGACCATCCAGTGTACCACACAGATTCTAACTCATAACTCACTCTAAATACCACAAAAAGACAGAGACCACATCTTAATGATTATTCCCAAGAAGTACAGCTGACAGGATGCATTTATTATTTAGATAGATTTGTGTACTTTGCATGCATACCTGAAGAAGTAATTCAGGGTTTTTAAAATTAGTTTTTCATGCATGTACTGAGTTGAATGACTCTCAAAGTTTAGGTTTACCTAAAGACCAAGAATGTGACATTATTTGAATATGGAGGTTTTTCAAATGTAATTAAGAAGGCCAAGTGAAGATATAAACACAGAGGAGAATGACATATGAGGAATGGAGGTAGAGGCTGAATGGATGTGTCTACAAGCCAAGGCACATGAGGATGTAGGCAACCATCAGAGCTTAGAGGTGGCTGCTTCAAAGCACTTTGATTTGGTAGACCCAGCCAACTATTACCCACACCAAACTGTATCTTACTAAAATAAGTTCTATATACTTTCATATGTAGACCATCTAACAGTGGTGCCTTACAATTTTAAAACATAATACAAAGTTGAGCCAGATTACCTTCTCCCCCATGCCTGTTTTCATCCCTACAAAACAAAGCACGTGTGTGGTGTGTGGTGTTGTGTGTGTTGTGCTGCCATGTGCACGCATGTGAAGTGGAAAGATGATAGTGTTAGTAAATATTTGTGGAGATTTTGGACTCATTTCTAACTACAGATTAAACTAGGATACAAAACAGAACATATCTTCCTCTGTGGAACCAGTGAATTTCTTTTGTAAATTGGCATATAACTGTACATATTTACGGAGTAGTGTGATGTCTTAATATGTGGATACATTGGGTAGTAATCAATGGTATTTAGCATATGTGTCACTTCATATATTTATCATGTCTCTGTGATGACAATTTCAAAAGCCTTTCTTATAGCTATTGAAATATTCAATACAATACTGTTAACTATATCCACCCTGCTGTGTAGTAGAACACTAGATCATATCCTTCCCAGTAATTCTGTACCACTGGCCAACTTGTCCTCATCCCTTTTCCCCTGGCTTCCCTAGCCTCTCATAATGACTATTCTTTCTACTCTGTTCTGTGAGATCAGCTTCAGACTCCACACATGAGTGACATCATGTAGCAGTTGTCTTTCTATACCTGCCTTATTTCACCAAACAATGTTCTTCAGGTTAATTCATGTGCTAGAAATGATAGGAATGTCAAGACTGTGTAATTTTGTTCTCTCCAAATTCTAATAATGCCCTTTTGGAATCAGGACTTGTCATTATTTAAAGATATGATTAGAAAAAAAATCCCTTAGCTGTTCTTAAGTTATCCCTAGGAACCTAACCTGGTTTCTTTTTGTCATCTCAAAACTTCTGGACTCATACCTAGCTTTTTGGAATAGTGCTGAATTAATAGGAATCAAATAAAATGGCTAAGGGGGGACTCAGCAACCTGAATCAATTCATGGTCCACCCAATTATGTTATGTCAGAATCTTTAAAAAGGAATCAATTTTGATCCTATATTACTAAATGACTCACACCAAGCATGGGATGTGATAGTGGATGGAAGAAATATGGATAGACAAAATTTTAAAAGTTTCCTTCCCAAGAGTGGTTTTACCCTTAGTTTTTTGTTCTATTTTAAATTTATTTTTTCCTTCTTATTGTGTGTGGTGTGATATGTACATGCGGATGCACAATAGAGTGAATGTAACATGCAAGTGCATGCACTATGGAGTGAATGTACGTGATGCGCATGTGCCATGGGAGTGAATGTATGTGCATACGCAATGGAGTGATGTACGTGCATGCGCATGCATGTAAGCATGCACTATGGAGTGATGAACGTGCATGCGCATGCACTATGGAGTGAAGAACGTGCATGCGCAGGGCAGAGGGAAACTGTGGAGTACGGATTCTCTCCTTCCACCATTGTGGGCTCCAGGGACTGAGTTCAGGTCAGCGGGCCACCCATGGGGTCATCTTAATGACTCCACACTCATATTTTAAAGAGTTTTATTTTATTTACCTGCATATATGCGGATATGTACACATGAAATATAATAGAAGTGCCTGTAGAGGCCAGAAGTAAAGTGTCACATGTTCTAGAGCTAGAGTTACAGGAGTTGTGAGCAGCTCAACAGGGTGCTCATAATTGCTGGACACCTCTCCAGCTCCAACAATTCATTTTTTACAAATACTTGTTACAGCACTTAGTGAGCTCTGATTAATATATTCCCTATATAAGAGCCAAAACAAGGAGGTGGGGGAGATGGCTCAGTCCATAAAGGGCTTGCGTATAAGTATTAAGACTGAGTTCAGATCCCCAGAAAAACCATTAAAGCTGGGCTCAGCATATGTACATGTAATCCCAGTGCTGGGGGTCCCTAGACTCACTGGCCAGAAGTTTAGTTCCATCAATGAGCTTCAATGTGAGAGTAAGGTGGCAAAAAAAAATGATTGAGAAACAACACCATAATTTCATTCTCCTACCTACATGCATGCACCACATATACATGTGCCTACAATGCACATTGTGCACACAGCCATCCTAAATACGTACTTACAACATACACAGGAGTGTGTTGTACACTAAGAAATCTGATATTAATTTAAATGGACCAAATTTAGAGAGAAGGCAATTGTTCAATATCTATAATTATACAATGTGAAATTGAAACATACAACATAGCTTAAGCTTTTTCCAAAGTGGTTCTCATTAAAATAGGGCCCTACAGGATTTCAAGTAAAAGATTTGTATCAGAATCAGTTTGAAAAATGCTACTAAACCAAGCTCAAAACGTTTCTTTCCTTTAGAACATTACAGCTCTGTCAACATAATTATGACCATTGTGAATCTCGCAGTTATTTAGTCAATAAACAACCAATCAATAGAAGATCTATTTCTCCATCCCACCACAGCAATACCCTTAACACTACCTACCAGTACAATGCTCTATAAAATATTCTGGGAAATTGTGCATCATATGGTGTGGCTTAATCAAGTAGTATCGAACATTTCTAGGCATCCCAAAGCAAGCATTCTCTTCTTATTAAGGAAAGCGTTTCCCATAAAATCTTTGACATGTACTATTACCATCAGAACTAAACTGAAGGTGACATGAATGATCAGCTTCTTTTTTGTTGTTGTTTAATTTTTTTTGGTCTGTTTTGAGACAGTCTCCCTTTAGTCTCAGCTGGCCTTGAACTCACAGAGATCCACCTGCTCTCTGCCTCCCAAGGTGCTAGGATAAAAGGCGTGCACCACCACGCCCTGGCTATAAGATGTTCTTAGCCAACATGTGGGTGCTGGGAATCGAACCTGGGCTCTGCAAGAGCAGTTGGCGCTCTTACCACTGATCCATCTCTCCAGCCTGTGTTGTTTTAATTTTTTATAGTTTTTTTTTGAGACAAGGGTCTGAGTTTAGCCTGGCTGTTCTGGAACTTTCTATGTCAATAGACTATTGTTCTCTGCCCCCTGAGTTGCGAGGATTAAAGGTATGCACCCACCATATCCAGCTTGGCTTCTGTTTTTGTTTGGGCCCCAGTCTACTGTTAACAAAGCCCGTCAAATTTAATGATGGAATATACTCTTATTTTGAAGAAGACATTGAGTTTATGAATCCCAGTAATGTTAAATATGAATGCGTGTATATGAACATAGTCCATTGCCCCCCATAACTCATTTGTTTTTTTTTTTTTAATCATTCCACTAGCATATGCTTGAAGAACAAAGTTCTAAAATGTTTTAAGGCAACACAAGAAATCGTAGCTAAGATTAATGGTTTATCATAATAGAAATAAAAAAGATACTTCAGTAAATTAGGGTTGTGCTATACTCTTTAAAAAACCTCACACATCACTTGCTTGCATATATTATTTATAAACATAAGTACTGTAATTTTCCCTACTGTGGCTTGCTAGGCTATATTGTATTTATAATACACATATTTTTTTTGTTTACTTTGGAATCTCTGATAGATATCTCACATTTTTCACAGACCTAAGGAAACTGAAAAAGGACTGTTGTGAAAATTGGGAATTCCTGTAAAGGAAAAAGGTCTGCTAAATACTGAACATTCTAAACAGAAATGAAGGAAAATAAAAAAGATAAGACTTACATCTAGCAGTGTGTGAAGATGCTGATCCTGGAAAACACTGTGTAGAAAATCTAGGTCCTTTTCACTGCAGTCTGTAAGTGCGTGAATCTCTTCCAGGCTGTCCAGCACCTGAGAGACGGCTCCTAAGGGGACACACAGAAAAGAAAGTGCTAGTACACAATGTCACACTAACCTTTGTGAACTTCAGCTTGCACTTATGAACAATGAACATTGCAACTAGGAAGGCTTGTGTCTTTATGAAGGAGAGGTTTAAACGTGCTTCGTTATCATTTAAAAGCAGATTAATTTTAGTGAATTTATGTTTTCAACAATGTATCTCTGCCTTTGTTTTCAAACTGAACTGAAGTTCATCTTTTTTGAATTAAAGCACTTCATCACCTATAATTGAGTTATTGGTGATAGAAGATCTGGGTGCAGCAAGTCATATATCAGCCAGACAGTAAGGTTGTTAGGGGGCATTTTGAAATATTATAAAACACAGATGGGCCTTTTACACAAGGGTATTCTATCAAGAACTGACAACATTTCTGACTATGGATGAGAGGCATAAGCCGTCAACTGAGAGGTCTTGCTGCTTAAAATAAGCGTTGGAAAGTCTGTTTTCTAGGTTTGGTTAGCTTTTATCGTCTTGGGCCCTTATCCAGACATGAAGACAGGGGGTGGGTAAGCCTAATGGACATATTAATATTTCATATTAATTTTAAGGAAATTTGTTTATGTAGGGCAAGTGAATACAAGTGAATACAAGTGCTGTCAAATTTGTTTCCTCGTACCCAGTACTGTGGAGGAATTACTAGTGAAGATATATGAATAGTATGAAATTATTACCGCAGCCTTAAAGAACTGATCACCTATTTTAGTCTACAGACAATATGCAAATACATACTCCATAAAAAAAAGGAATCCCAAGAGGCTCTAGCACCTTTGTATTATACCAGAGAAAGACTAAGAATAAGTGCTTTCTCTACAGTCGAGTCTTCAATGATCTAGTGGTCCCTCAACCGGGGAGGGGGACTTTGCTCCTCAAGGGGACATTTCTTAAGAGTCTGGAGTTATTTTTAGTTGTCACAACAGCAGGGGGAGATGGCTATAGGCACCTAGTGGGTAGAGACCAGGGATGGCACTGAATAGCCTCCAGCATCTAGGGCAACAGTGCTACAACAGAGTTATCTGATCCTAAAATCCGTCCTGGAACTGAGAAATGCTGTTTTGAACAAATAAAATGTTTTTAGGAAGCATTTCTCTTTTTTTTTTTTTTTTTTTTTTTTGGTCTTTTCGAGACAGGTCTCCTTGTATCCCCAGATGTCCCTGGAACTTGCTCTGAAGGCCAGGCTGGCCCTTGAACTTACAAAGATTCGCCTGCCTTCTGCTCCCAAGTGCTAGGATTAAAGCGTGTGCCACCAAGCCCAGCTGTGCTTCTAATTCTTGCCTTAGATCTCATCCACTATCATGTACTTATTGGTGAGAACACAAAGCAGTGTTATTTTCCTGGAAAGTAATCTGGTAACATCTATCAAAGAGCCTTTAAAAATCTGCTCATATGGGGGCTAGAGAGATGGATCATGTGGTAAGAGTCATTAGTTCTTCCTTGCAGAGGACCTGGGTTTAGTTCCCAGTAACCATCTATAACCATATTGTAATCCAGTTCCAGGGGATTGGACCCCCTCTTCTGCCTCTGTCTGTATGGATGGTTTATATACATGTGTGATTACTTAATACACATGCAAGCAAAACACTTTCACATACACAAATAAATAATTTTATTTTAGTCTACAGAAATATGTAAATAAATACTCCATTAAAAAAAGAATCCCAAGAGGCTCTAGCACATTTGTATATGCCAGAGAAAGCCTAAGAATAAGTGCTTTGCTGCACAACTGAGTCTTCAGATCAGCTGGAGGGATAGCACTCAGTATTAAAGAGTACTAGCTTGCTTTTGCAGAGGACCTGAGTTCGGTTTCCACGTACCTACATGACAGGTCACAACGTCGATAACTCAAGTTCCAAGGAGCCAATACCCTCTTCTTCTGTCTCTGCAGGCATTGCACACCCCGGCGCCATTCCATTTACATGCAGGCAAAACACTCATAGATATAAATAAAAATTGTAAAGAAAACAAATTTTTAAAAATATGTTTCATGTGTTTCAATTTGGTAATTTCGTTTTCAAAAACTTACCTTAAGTAGAAAAACAGGATTCTGTACAGGATATTTTTCATATAAATGGAAGGTAAATCTAATAGGTAATGATTACATAAATCATATTATCCAGTGGAAAAATAGTGAATAAAAAGTTGAGAAGTCTAAACAAAAAACAAAATAAAAAAAAAAAAAAAATTAAAAAACAAAAAAAAAAAAGCTGGGCGTGGTGGTACACGCCTTTAATCCTAGCACTTGGGAGGCAGAGGCAGGTGGATCTTTGTGTTCAACGGCCAACCTGGTCTACCGAGTGAGATTCCAGGCAGCTGGAGCTATAGGGAGACCTGTTCAAAAAAAAGACAAAAAGAAGATCCAGGAAAAAGAGAAATGTAACACTATATAACTTGTATATTCCCAACTATGGTGAAAAAATACAAACTCTGGGAAAAATAGAATGAAATAATGAAATACACTAAAAGGATTCTTACAGTTCGTTCTGTTACTGTGACTATTTAAAAAATTCTGACTTTATTTTGGAACAGTTTTAGATGCAATGTACTTGCAAAAATTTCAAAGATCTAAGTTTATACCATTTTCCTCCAATAATAACATACTATGAAACTGTAGCAGCACATCACTGATCCAGCAAGCTGCAGAACAATGCCATCACTATAAGGCTTCCTTGTGTTGTCCTTTTATGTCCATATTCTTTGGACTCCCATTCTGCTCACTCCTAATCCCTGACAGTGACTAATCTATTCTCACTTCTTATAATTTTGTATTTTAATGATGATCGTTAAATAAAATAATATAATATATAATCTTTGGTGATTGACTTAAAAATCTAGCATAATTCTTTAGAGATTCATCCAGGTCCTTTGCATCTAGCTTGTTCCTCTTTGCTGCTGGATAATAGTCCATGGCATGGATGTGCCAGTTTGGCCATTCACTTGTTGAAAAGTAACTATAGGTAATTTTAAATGTGGGAGAATTACCACCTGTCAGGCTACTAGTATTATAACCTCTGACACATTATTTTCCATTCTTTTTGTTCTTTTTTTTTTTTTTTTTTTGGTCTTTTCCACACAGGGTCCATGTCCCTGTAGCCCCAGCTGTCCTGGAATTCACTCTGTAGACCAGGCTGGCCTTGAACTCACAAAGATCCGCCTGCCTCTGCCTCCCAAGTGCTAGGATTAAAGGCGTGCGCCACCACGCCTGGCTTATTTTTTCTTTTTTTATTCTCTATTTTTTTAATTTTCAGAGCTAGGGATGGAAATTATGGCCTCACTCATGTCACACTTCTCCACTGAATTATACTCCAACCTAACCCTTGACCATTTTAATATGTTCTTTTAGCACCTATTCTTGTCTCGTTATTTATTTCTTTGGATGTGTCCAGAATCACAAAAGATATTCTTGGTCTAATAGATGTGTACAACTGATATCTCTAGTCTAGTATCAAGTATATCTAAAAGGTCTACCATTTTCCAATTAAAAAATTAAAGGGACATGAAGACTTTGGTAGGGTTTTCCCATTGCTATTTGCTTTAGATTGTAAATATAGGCAGTAGTAGATAATTAATATACACACATACATAATACATACATACATACATGATGAAGCTGTTACTAGTTTTCATTTTGTATATCAATACTATGACATAGGAAAGAACTAGTCACTGTTCTCAAAGATTGAAAATTATGCTTTTCCTGTATAACTCATGAGTAAGCTTATCACGACCTTAAAAAATCAATCACTATAGTCCACAAGTTCTCCTCAGAGGGCAGTTTATTTAATGGTAGAACTTCAGGCATCCTGTTAGTTTTTATATTCTGGAGGATACTGTGTGGAATGCTTGGTAAAAAAGATCCTTGATTCAAATGATTTTTTTTTTGGTCTTTTTGAGACAGGGTCTCTTTGTAGCCCCAGCTGTCCTGGAACTCACTCTGTAGACCAGGCTGGCCTTGAACTCACAAAGACCCACCTGCCTCTGCCTCCTGAGTGCTAAGATTAAAGGCGTGCGCCACCATGCCCGGCCAAATGATTTTTTCCTAAATAGATTTTGAAGAATTGAGAGTAAAATATTAGAATAAAAGATAACAAAAGAAGACTTTTTGAGACAGTGTCTTACTATGTAGCTCAGGCTAACCCCAATTTCCCTGTTTGAAAAAAATGTGAGGGTCATCAGGGTTAAATGACCTATGCTCATGGGTGGAGCAGAAGAATGAATCCTAGTAACCAGATGGCTCCTAGCCCAGTGCCCAGAGAGTAGTCCCCCAAACCATGTATTATTTTCAGCCATGAACCAGAATAATTTGTAGTTAATAATGATGTGACTTCTATTCTCTTTTTAATTTCAATTAGGTTTACCATATAACGTTTTTTCCTAGCCGTTGGCCTTGAAATCACAGAGATCTGCCTACCTCTGTCTCCCGAGTGCTGGGATTAAAAGTGTGTACCACCATGCTTGGCTTACTTCTACTTTTTCAAAGTATCTTATTCAAAAGCAAGTTTAAAAAAAAGTTTTCTGTTAGTATTATGAAATAGTAGTCAAAACAGCATAAATATGCCAACTGCTTTAAAAATGTTTTCTAAGCCTATCTATTTAAAGAGGAATATGCTTTTAAGGCCAATGAAGGCTTTGGACTCAGGACAATTTCATTACAAGAGAGGAAAAGTCTCATGAAAAAAATTTATTAAGTAAAAATAATCCCCCAAAAAGGACAGAAAAATAAACACTAATGTTTATATTAAAAAGTTCTCAGTGTCAAAGTAGGCAGAGTAGTTCTCAAAACCTTCCCTCCCCCAACATGGTAAACTATGAAACATTCCAAAGATGTGGAAAGCTTGACAGTTGTACCTCTCACCCAGACCAGGAAGTTAACAGCCTGCTGTACTGCTCTGTCCCATGTATATCCAGCTGTCCATCTGCTGCTTCACCTTATTCTTCACTCATTTCCAAGTAAATAGAAGAGTGGCTAATATCAGTCACTTTGCTCTTCAATAGTTCAGCTAAGATTTCAATTCTCTCAGGTAAAATTTAAATAGAGCAAAACACAGATCTCAAGTGAATCATTCAATGAGCTTCAATGCACCTATGTTTATCTGGGAGTAATTTTGACAAAGATCTATGTGGATTTCTTGAATTATATGTGTAAATATAAAATTTAGTATCTCTAGAAAATGTGGAATGTGAATGTAGCAATGCTGCGCCTGAAGAGTAATCAATAACCTTTATTACTTTTATACAAATGGCTCATTAACATAACAATATATCACTGCACACACATTCTTTCTTTCTGAGACAGGGTCTAACTACGTAGCCATGGCTGGTCTCACTATGTAGACCAGGCTGGTCTTGAACTTACAGAGATCAGCCAGCCTCAGCCTATCACATACTGAGACTAAAGGAATATGCCACCATGTCCAGCATTGCATATACATTCTTTTTAAAAAAAAACTATTATTTTATACGCATGATTGTATTGCCTGCATGTATGAAAGTGCACCTGGTGTCATGCAATGCCCATGAAGGTCAGAAGAGGGTGTCAGATCCCCTGGAACTATAGTTACAGAAGGTTGTCAGCTGCCATGTGGGTGCTGAGTATTGAATCTGGGTCCTCTGCAAGAGTAGCCAGTGCTCTTAACCATTGAGCCATCTATCTCTAGCCCTTGCACATATGAAATTTTTTTTTTTTGGTCTTTTTGAGACAGGATCTTCCTGCAGCCCCAGCTGTCCTGGAACTTCCTATGTAAACCAGGCTGGCCTTCAGCTCACAGAGATCCACCTGCCTCTGCCTCTCAAGTGCTGGGATTAAAAGAAAGGTGTGACCGCTGGGCGTGGTGGCGCACATCTTTAATCCTAGCACTTGGGAGGCAGAGGCAGGCGGATCATTGTGAGTTCAAGGCCAGCCTGGTCTACAGAGTGAGTTCCAGGACAGCCGGGACTACAGGGAGACCCTGTCTCGAAAAGNTGAGTTCAAGGCCAGCCTGGTCTACAGAGTGAGTTCCAGGACAGCCGGGACTACAGGGAGACCCTGTCTCGAAAAGACCAAAAAAAAAAAAAAAAAGAAAGGTGTGACCACCACGCCAGGCAAGAATATTTTTTAAAGGAGGGTCTTCCTATGTGGCTTGAGTTGGCTTTGAAGTCAATATTATCCTGCCTCAGCCTCCTTGAGTGCTAGGATTATAGGTGTCAATACCTACATTAGGCTAAGCATGGTAATGTTCAAAACATTTGCTTACTAATATGTACTTTACTTATTTAGTTAAACTTACCAATTTAAGTGTACATTGTCATCACTCAAATAATGAAGTCCCCTATTTTTCCACTATAGCCTGTCTCTTCTTACCACTATTCACTAGTCAATCCTTCTTTTTTTTATAAATTTCCGATATTTCCTAAAAGTATAATGAAATCTTTTAATTAATTAATTATTTTTATTAATTTACTTTTATTTTATGTGTTTTGCCTACATGTATCTAGGTGCAGCATGTGCATACAATGCTTACGGAGGCCAGAAGAGGGCATTGGATCCTCTGGAAATGGAGTTATGGATGGATGTCAGCTGCCATGTGATGCTGGGAAACAAACCTGGGTTTCCTGCAATAGCAGCCAGTGCTCTTAACTGCTGATCCATCTCTCCAGCCCCAAGAGCTTTTATTTTCAATGCACAAAGCGAATTCAGGTTTTCAATCAAGTTGTAAGCAACAGCCAATCCCAGAATGGAAGCTGTATTTTGGGCTTCAGCATCTTTGCTATATCCAGTTCAAGTTATGAAAACTTATACATGGTCCTAGATTCTTTATTATAGTACAGGCACCTGAAAATTTTATTAGCTTAATATATGTATTCTGTCAGAATAAAGAGGCTGTAATTCTAGTGCTATTATACTTATTAAAATAGTTTGTTTCCAAATAACGAGACCCTTGAGCACAAATTTTTCCAAAGTACTTTAATAACATCCTGCTAGCAATTAAGTGCCCATTTATGTAAAGCTTTAAAGCTTAATAAGTATGATTGATATATGCTCATCCCTAAATGTGATAGGCGTAGGTTGATTAAAAGGGAGAGGGAGGGAGGGAAGGAGAAAGGGAGAAAAGGAGGGAGGGGGGAGAGAGAATGAACATGAATAAGAATGTTCTTCATTTTCATAGTCATCAGCATGTATATGTAGGCATCCTCTAAGATGGATCCCTATGATCCTGCTTCCTGGTATTCTTACCCTTTGTGATCAACCCCTTCCCCTGGAAGGAGGCCTAAACTTACTGATTCACGTCTAAGGAATATGTAGGATGCCATTTCATAAGGTTCAAATAGTTATTCTCTGTCTTGAGAGCTCTCACTTCTGCCTTCTCTTTAGTCATTTATGGCTGAGGTAGCAAGCTACCATGCTGTAAAAAGCCCTATAGAGAAGCCCAAAGCCAGAGAGGAAACAGAAGCTTTTCAGTAAACCATATGGATGAGCTTCAAAGAAGATTCCTCCTGTAGTCAAGGGGGATGGCAGCTCTGCAGTGCAATACTGAGAGATCTGGAGCCAGAGGTACTTACTGATGTCATGCCACTACTTCTGAACTGCAGAGTGTGAGCCAATAAGCACTGCAATGACGATAAGGCAATTCATCACTCAGCTATAGATCACTAATGTACTGTGAGATTTTTGTATTAAATCAGCTGCAATTTTAGCTACAAATAATGAATGCAAGAAAATATGACAATGGATTCAATCTTGAGCACCCAGATTTTCTAATTTATTATTGTCTCTTATCTACTTTACTTTAGTAAACTAAACCTAAGTTTGAGATAGAGGTTTATTTTACATCTTAATTGAAAGGTTCACTGAGATAAATTGTAGATTCACATGTATTGTTAGGAATGCAGAGGGGACTCTGTACATTGGGAACATGGCACAAATTATAGCATACTACTATAACCAGGATACTGACATTGATATAATCTACCCATTTGAACTAGACTATCTCAGTTTTACTTATTTATGTGTATATTATCTTACAGACTGTTTTTTTTGAGACAAGGTCTCCCTATATCCACAGCTGGCCTTGAACTCACTCTGTAGACCAGGCTGGCCTTGAACTCACAGAGATCCACCTGTCTCTGCCTCCTGAGTGCTACGATTAAAGGCATGTGCCACCGTGCCAGGCTAAAAGACAGTTCTTAGCTGCCATGTAGGTGCTGGGAATCAAACCTGGGTCCTCTGCAAGAGCAGTTGGCACTCTTAACTGCTGAGCCATCTCTTCAGCCCCCAACAGTTTATTTTTTTTTACTATTATTTGTTATTTATTTTTTTTGAAACAGGGTCTTACTATATAGCCCGGACTGGTCTTGAACTTGTGACCTTCCTGCCTCAGCCTCTTGACTGCTGGGATTGTACCAGTGTACCTGTATGCCTTCCAGGCACTATGATTACATTATCATTACAAATGCCCTGCCCAATATTGGAAGCTATTGAGACACGATTTCAGAGTTTTCTTCTTAGTCCAACATTGATAAATTGAGAATGGACTCAGTAGCAGTAATAAAAAGCACTTACATGTAACAAAATTGTCAAAAGGCAATTCACTTACTCTCAAAGTTTTCTTGAAAGTCAACTACAAAATAAAATGTTATCTGTTCCCCAGAATTAATGTATTTGTGTTTGAATTTCAGACGTCAAATAATAAGTGTGGTTGAAATTTTAACACTGCCTTTTTTCCCCTCTTTTGAAAGGAGCAAGAAATTGATAGTTGTATCTAAGGAAATCAATACATATATCCAAGTGTTCATTTTATGGTCAGACCGTGTTAAAATTCATATTTAAACATCTAAGCACAAACAGCCAAGGAAAAAATTGAGCTGATTATGAATCATGCAAAGCCAAACACTTTTGCATAAAGATAAACCTTAGAGGAAAACAAAGGGGTACCTACTTTCTGCTGCTAGAAGTCCTAGGAGGAAGGCAGCATATGGACAAACAACAAACAGTATGGTTTTAGAGCAAGCAGGTTATCAAGCCACAGTTAGGCCCAAGAGATGAGCCACAAGAAGCATGCCCCCCACCAGCTACCCCAAAGGAAGTCTCCATGTCCTATGAGCACAAACATGAGGACCATTTAGGATTTCAGACATCAAGTACTGGGATCTAATTCTGAATTCTTTGCTTTGAAATATGAGAAAAGAATGTTTCTACTTTGAATTATTAAGTAACAAAGCAACAAGACACTTTTTATCAAAAGATTAACCTCAATGAATTCTAGTAAATGCATAATGTATGAATTTCAATAATCAAAATAGAAAAATCTTTTATAAAAATTGTTTTACATTATAATGATATATCTGAACATGCTCGACTTTAGCTGACCGGTTGGGAAGCTGATTCACTTTAAAACTAATTTTAAATATTCACATTTTCCTAAATGCATGTAGTATTTACTTCTCATTACCATGATAAATTTTAATTTAAGAAAACAACATGCTGTATTTTATGAACAAGCATCTTTAGTTACCATTCTTCTCAAACTTCCAAATTTTGTAGACAGAATTTCAAGAAAATTTGGGAGACCAAATTGGGATTGCAAGTTATTCATTTTGTTAGGATTTCAAACCCAGACTTATTTATCATTATCATTTTGTAAGAATAGAAAAGATATGTAAAGGTGGAACAGAAAGGCAAGAATGGGCTGGTGGTCCATTGTTCCCAGTTCGACCCGACCCCTCCTTTTTACTCCCCCGGCCCCACCCTGTAAGCATAGGCTCTGTGATCACTTCTTGAATCATCTTGGGCTTGAATAAACTTCGAAGCAATCCTGAAAAGTGCTTTTAGTTTTGTAGTATAAAGCAAGCCCACATAGATTTAAACAGAAAGATAGCAGAAAGGATAAGGTTAGAAGTTTAAAACAAGCATCAGGATAAACAGACTTTAGGCTTGAAAATTAATAATACTAAAAGTGAAATGAAGATAATGAAAAAAATGCATGTAGATATTTTAAAGTACAAAGCTTTGAGTCTAGACAAAATACAGAAATGGCTTTCTCTAACTGCTACTGTTGGTCATGGAAAAGAAGATGGGTTAACAAATGGCGATTTGATAAGTAATGTGGATAATAGAATATCTTCCTTTAAATGGCTTAGTATTAAAAATTTGTTCAGGAATGTATGAATGATTTGTGATATGTGAAACTTAGGAAAGTGTTATAATTTTCTTTAAAAATTTCCTTTGCTTTTGACTTCTGAGTATATAAAAATTTCCTTTTCGTTTAGTATAGTGATTAACATTTGGCCATGTATAGATATTTCAATTCTACGAAAAATCCTTGACAGATAACATGTCAAATTAAAATATGTACTGCTTAAAGATCATTAAGATCCTAGAATTAAAGAAAAAAAAGTAGCAGGATATGACTGCAGGGAAAGGAAGACATGAAGGAATGCTTCATAGTAAACCATTAGTATGAGAGGTACAGACTACCTGCAGGATGATGGACAAAATTAATTCTTTGTTTAAAAATAAAGTAATATAATAAAAAAATTATTTCAAACAAATAATTTAGAGATTGTACTAAAGAGGGTGAAAATGGGTAATAAAACATATTTAATAGAAAATAAGTATGTTTATACATATACATATTTTCTTTCTATAAAGATTCCAAATCTTCTCAGAAAAGAATACTTACGAACTCTTTAAATTCTTGGTAGGCAGAGGTAAATATTAATTAAAGGCCAATTCTATGAAGCAATATACAAGAACCATGTTGTTTTCTAGGCTCATTTCTAGAGATGTAAGTAATAGTACAGACATTGATCTCAAATCTCAGATATGTTATATACATAATGTAAGTTGTGACTCTAATGTATAATCATAAATATGAAATAAAAAGAATTTCTGGATCCACCCTCCCTAAATAGGGTCATCTGTAATCTGTGTAGAAAGCCTGAAGAGAGATCTTCAAGTTCAAAAAAAGGTACAGGGGAAGGGAACAAAACATACTCAAAGAAAAAAAAACCCAAGAGATGAAATGATAGAAAGCAAATGTATAAACACAACCATGTCCTGGCCTGTGTGTCTGTCATAAGAGACAGTGACAAGGGAGCACAAGAGGAAGACAGCAAGCTTTTCTCCACCAAGTCACTTCTCTAAGATTCTGAATGTTTTTGGAAATCACCTTCCACTAAAAAGAGGAAGATTCATATCCCAATTGGTAAAAGTCAGAAGGAGGAAGCACACACCTGTGGGAGTGGGAGACTCAGTCTGGTCATTTTGCATATGGTACACATTGACTGGTAAGAAACTTTGAGTTTGTATGTGCATATATGTGCATGAACAAGGCAGAAGCATGAGCACTGTTAAGTATTTCTGGTTCCACTGGGGGGGTGGTAACATTCTTCTTATATTGCTGACTATGGTCCACACAACTCATGCCCTTAGCCTTGATTCTAATGCTGGCACATGAACATCAAAGACGCCAGTCCAAGAATATAAAATCAAATCAGAGGCACAAAGTCAACCACAGCAAAAATACTGTCTCTAATGGAAGAAAATCTAAAGCCAGAAGATACATGACACAGGAGTTAAGTAAATAAGTACATAAATAAAATTTCAGAACTTAGCTAAATGGATCCTACAGATTTTTTGTAAATGATGCTTGAGGAATACCTCATTGATAAGATACAGAAGTATGTGCATTTCCTACAACTACAGTGTCAACATTAACAGGTTTTTTTCAGGAGTAGTTATATATAATTTATCAAAATAGGTAACTTTTATGTTCTTCCTCCTTGAGTACTTTTTTTTTTTTTTGGTATTTTTGAGACAGGGTCTTTCTTTAGTCCCAGCTGGCCTGGAGCTTGCTAAGTAGACCAAGCTGGCCTTGAACTCACAGACATCTGCCTGCCTCTGCCTCCCAAGTGGTGGGATTAAAGGCATGCACCACCATGCCCGGCTGCTTGACTACTTTTATACATGAGTTAGAGACTTTACATAGAGAGAACATGACTGTTGTGTAAAGCTTACAAGACAACTTTTACATGGAAAGACTTAATATCAGTCAGTGCTGTCTCAAAAATCTAATTCCATGTGGTTGACATGGGAAGATCTTACATTAGAAATTTTTGCCGGGTGATAAAGATCCAAAAGGACTTAATCACAAAGTTGGATGAAATGTATCACTGAGTTTGGCATGGACAAAGGGAAATGAGTGTGACTAACGTAAAGAGAAAATGTTGAAATGTTGGTTTCAGAGCAGGAGGGGAGGGCAACTTTAGTATTCAGTTAAGAGGAACCAGACATATGTAGGTAGGATTTGGTTGATGATAAACTTCCTTAGACTCTCTTAAAGACCTGATTAAATTAATAGAAAGTTTATTCAAGATGGAAGGGAAAAGTTATAGTGGCCAAGTGATTCACACAGGTGAATGAGTAAATTACCCAATTACCTGAGGAGGTAGGGTCTTCAGAGAAATCCGGTAATTCTTCAGGGGGGTCCCCATAGAAGGAGTTGAATTTGTGACTTGACACAGCAGCTAGTACTGCACCCTAAAACAAAGAGATGAAAAAGCATATTATTAAGACATATGCACAAATATAAGAAGTTACCTAAAAGGTTAGTTATCTTAAGGGTTATTCAGAGAGCAAAATCTCTAAGAGATGTTGGCTAGAAGACAGGTAGCTCTTAAAATAATTTTGAACTCCTTTACGTATGCATATGCATATACCAGACTAACACTGTTGGGAATCCATGGAATCCATAATGTGTAGGACCTAATCACATCTTTTTTTTTGGTCTTTTTGAGACAGGGTCTCCCTTTAGTCCTAGCTGGCCTGGAGATTGCTCTGTAGATCAGGCTAACTTTGAACTCACAGAGATCGGCTTGCCTCTGCCTCCCAAGTGCTGGGATTAGAGTGTGCCACCATGCCCGCAGACTACAAATTATTTTGAAACCTTTTTTTTCATGTGAATTATCACAAGCATTTTAGCATGTTATTAAACATTCTTCCTTAGCACCATTTTATGATACCAGAGTATTCTACTGTGTGGTACAGGTAAAAATGAGTTCAAGATGTGATTAAGCCAGGCGTGGTGGGGTACACCTTTAATCCCAGCACTTGGGAGGCAGAGGCAGGCAGATCTCAGTGAGTTCAAGGCCAGCCTGGTCTACAGAGTGACTTCTAGGACAGCTGGGGCCACAGGGAGACCCTGTCTTGAAAAGACAAAAAAAAAAAGGGATGTATCTTGTTTTACCATATATTATTGTCAAAAGTCTTTTTTTTTTTTTTTTTTTTTTTTGGTCTTTTTGAGACAGGGTCTCCCTTTAGTCTCAGCTGGCCTGGAACTTGCTCTGTAGACCACGCTAGCCTTGAACTCACAGAGATCCACTTGCCTCTGCCTTCCGAGTGCTAGGATTAAAGGCATGTGCCACCACGTCCAGTTGTCAAAAGTCTTAATGTATATGAAAGTGCTTTGCAAGCCTCAAAACATTTCTGGAAGTAGAAATCTTTACTAACTCTACTTAAATAGAGCCAGAACGTGAACAGAAACCTTTTGCTGCTCTACAAAGAACTGCTCGCTCAGTTTAGATATCAAATCATCTAAGTGGTTTAAGTCTACCATAGTTTTTATACAGCTTTCAAATACTGAACTCGAGTTTTTTTCTGAAAGGCAATAGAAATCTGTTATATATGTACGCATTTGGTAATAGATACATAAAAACATTAACGGGAATGTATTTCTACCAAGTTCAGTTTTGGGAGGAGGGTCATGTTAAGGTTTCTTCTTTTTTAATTTTATTTATTTTTGTATGTGTATGAATGTACTGTCTGCATGCAGGTTTGTGCACCCGTGTTGTGCAATGCTGCGGAGGTCAGAAGAGGGTGTTGGATTCCCCTGGAACTGGAGTTCTCCTGGAATTGGAGTTTCAGATGGTTCTTGGCTGCCATGTGGGTGCTGGGGATCGAACCCGGGTCCTCTGTAAGAGTGGTTGGTGCTCTTAACCGCTAGGCCATCTCTCCAGCCCCGTTAAGGTTTCTTTCTATAAACTTCGATTGAAAAAACAGGCTATAAAAATCAATGCTGTACATGGTGTTGGATGCTTGTGATCTCTGCATTCAGAGGTTGAGGGAGGAAGATTTTGAGTTCTAGGCCAGGCGGGGCTACACATGACCCTGTCTCAAAACAATAGCAGCAGCAACAGTAGCAACAGCAGCAGCAGCAGCCATTCCACCATAATCACCCTAAAAAAGACAAAAAAAAGTACGAAACAAGCAGGCACAAAAACATAAGTGATTCTGGACTGGAGAGATGACTTAGCCATTGCACAGGAACAGAGTTCAATTCCCAGCACCCACATGACAACTAATAACTGTTGTCTGTAACTCCAGTTCCAGGGCATCAGACACCCTCTTCTGCCTCCTCAGGCATTGCATGACACAGGTACACTCACATATATGCAGGCAATACACTCAGACACATAAAAATAGAAATAATAAAGTAAAAAGTGATTTCGATGCTGCCCTTTGGGGCAATTTTTTTTGTTGTTGTTCTTTTCGATTCAAGGGTCTCCCTGTAGCCCCAGCTGTCCTGGAATTTGCTCTGTAGACCAGGCTGGCCTTGAACTCACAAAGATCTGCCTGCCTCTGCCTCCCAAGAGGTAAGATTAAAGGCGTGCACCACCACGTCCGGCTCGAGGCAACTTTTTAGATTTCCAAAAGTGCAGGAAAAGTTTTTATGTAGCATATAGCCATCACATAGAAAAATATAGTAGTCAAGTTGAGTTCTTCCTACAAAATAATCTTTTTTTTCAGTTTGCATATTATACATGTTCCCTAAAAGCTAGGTGGGGATTTATTTTTATGTATCAAATCATATTTCCCACATACTGAAACCAAAATGGTAGAGATGCTTTATTTTTATTTCCAAATGGAGTTCAAATGAGTTTCTTAATTTGCTAGATTTGTGTTTAAGACTTATTCTAGCTAGTTCTATAGTCAAAGACCTATAAATAAAATAATTATACTGCCAAAGGAAGGAACACTATTTAAAAGAGCCTGAGAAGTAAACTGTTTTGAAACAGTAGTAGTTAAGTTTTTGGTTTGTCTGCCCTATGGCTAGAAGTTTTGTTTATTTAGTGTTCTAAGCTTAGTGGCTACATATGGTTCCTATAGTCAATGCAAAGCAATTATGTTAGAAAAATAGTTTCAAAATAGCTCACAGATTCATAGACTTTCAGTAGGGTTTGAGAGTCAGTCATAAAGATGGTTTATTCTAAGAGATTCATTCTGCAGGTAAGAAACTGAGATCCACAGTAGCTTAGCAATAGAATTAGAAATAGAATTAGATTAGAAACAGAATCAAGGGTGGATACAACTGATTACTCTCCATAATACCAGGAGTTAACAAAATGAAAAAATAAATCTGTAAAGCGCCACACCTATTCTTCAGGCTTTGAAGGCCATATGGCTTCTTTTGCAACTACTTAACTCTTATCACCAAATCATGAAAGCAACAACAGACAAAATGTAGGTGAACTAATGGTTAATTTTCACTGTCGACTTGGGTGGACTTGGAATCACCAGAGACACAACTCTGGGTGAGTCTATGAGAGTGTTTCTCAAGGGGATTGACTGAAGAGGGAAGACCACCCTCACTGGCCAATTCCATTTCATGGGCTGGGCACCAGGACTGAGTGCCTGGACAAGCATGTGAGAAGCCTCTCCATGCTCTTTCTGCCACAACTTCCTTGTCATGATGGACTGTACACTTGAATTGTGAGCCAAAATAAACCCTTCCTGCCTTGCTTTTGTCAGCAGCAATGGGAAAGTAACTAACATACCGCTTAAAGGACCCACACTCTCAGAGCACAGATTCTTCTCACAGTCTTCTAATTCATGAATGTTGAATATCTATCCACTTAGTTATATATTTTTTTAAAACCTAAAACCATTTCTTTAAAAAATATTTATTTATTATTTTTTATGTGTATGAGTGTACAATCTGCATGTAGGTTGGTACACCCCTGTCATGCAATGCTGTGGAGGTCAGAAGAGGGCGTAGGATTCCCCTGCAACTGGAGTTAAAGACGGTTCTTAGCCACTGGGAATTGAACCCGGGTCCTCTGCAAGAGCAGTAGGTGCTCTTAACTGCTGAGCCATCTTTCCAGCCCCAGTTATATCTTTAATGGCTTAGTTTATAGTTTTTTTTTTTTTTACTTTTTGTCAGATTTGTCCCTAAACATTTCATTCTTTTTATGCTCTTTTGAGTAGAATTATTTTTAAATTTCCTCTTAAATGTCCATTGAATTAACATTAAAATCATAACAATGCATTACTGACAATCATATAGTTCATAGCAGATAACATCTGCGGAGCATTTACTACTGCCTAGTATGTTCCAAACTGCTGTTACATTAACTTGAATCCTGACAACCCTAAGAATTAGCAGTTATCATTATGCATATTTAGTAGATAAAGAAAATGGAGGCACAGAGAATTTAAATAATTTGCTCACATTTTCCAATATGGAAGGGTCAGAACCAGGGCTCACTCAAGCACCACAGCTTGAGAGCAACACTTTGCTTTACTGCTATGCACCTTCTCTTTCTTCTGGCTATCCATAATCAAAATTTAACATTTGCAACTAAATAACAAAAGTAATCTGTTGGTTTCAGTGAATTTCCTTTTTAATTACTTCCAAAGTACTCCAAAAAATTACCCTGTTGCAGCATTTGAGAAACTCCGAATCAGTGTGTGGGGTTTAATGATAAATAGGTACTTGGGAAAATAAGCTGTGTGGTGGGTTCTAGAAGCCATGTAAGTTACAATCCCTGTTCTAGAAGCTCACAGGAGAAGCATGAAGAGGAGAATGAGCTCTTTGAGGAGGGCAGGTGTGGCATGTGTCAACCAGGTGGCTGACTACTCCTTGGAATGTAGTCTTACCAGAAGAAGAAAACAGGTCTGTAATGACCCAGTGGATGCTCCTAATTCTACGTTGTTCTGCAGGTCTGGCGACTTTAAATAGCCCTGCAAAGGGATGTGGTAAGTCCACATGACCCCTATCTGCTGTGATAGTTTAGCCCTGGCCAGATGAATCTTAGTCACCAGTTTAACTATTTTGGGCCCAAGTATGATTCTGTGGCACTGGGAGAACAGCATGTCTCCTGTGATGGGTGACCTCAAGCTTGAGCCCTTTGGTGAATAGTCTGTATTTGGGCAGTGGAAGGTTCAAGCTTACATAGTGTAATGTCACAAGAGGCCAATGCAGAGGCAAGAGTTAAAAAGACTTAGGGAATTGTTAATAAAGAAGTATAAACATAGTTTTTTTTTTGGACTGGAAACTGCAAAAACAACTGACCAAATGAGACTCTGAATGATATTTTTTCTTCTGTAGGCAAAAAAAATAAAAGCCTTAGGAAACTTCTTTGGATACTATCTCAATAATAGAATATAATTAGTAACTTTTTGGGTCTTTTTTTTTTCGAGACAGGGTCTCCCAGCTATCTTGGAACTGACCATGTAGACCAGGGTGGCCCTGAACTTACAGAGATCTACCTGCCTCCAGCTCATGAGTGCTGGGATTATAGGTGTCTGCCACCATGCCCGGCTATCACTAATAATTTTTGTCAAGGGTTTTTAAAAAGCAAATAGAGAAGAGCCAGTTAGGACTGACAAGAAAAACAATTAGGAGAAAAGTTTCAATAGGAATACTTATTTACAATATGTGAAAATATCCCTTGTTCTATACTTGCACTCACCATCCAATAGAATCTTCTAAAAAGTTGGAAATGTTCTGCATCTTGTATTGCCCAATATGGCAGCTACCAGCTGCCTGAGCACTTGAAACATGCTGGTGTGAATGGGGAACTAACATTGAATATTTTTAAAAAATTTAATTAGTTTAGCTGGGTGTGGTGGTGCACGCCTTTAATCCTAGCACTTGGGAGGCAGAGGCAGGTGGATCTTTGTGAGTTCAAAGTCAGCCTGGTCTACAGAGTGAGTTCCAGGTCAGCTGGGACTAAAGGGAGACACTGTCTCAAAAAGACAAAAAAAATTTTTAATTAGTTTGAATTTAAACAGCTGTACGTGGCTAGTAGATACTGTC
The DNA here is from genome assembly GCA_009823505.1 of Rhizomys pruinosus. Classification (NCBI taxonomy): domain Eukaryota; kingdom Metazoa; phylum Chordata; class Mammalia; order Rodentia; family Spalacidae; genus Rhizomys; species Rhizomys pruinosus. Next base: position 178,373 of record VZQC01013510.1, read on the forward strand.
TTGGCAATTTCAGCTTTACATGGTAATATTATAACCTGACGGTTTTCTCGAAAATTCGTATAAAGTCTATAGTAGTATAAAATCATTCATAAACTTCAAGGAATGAAGAATAATAAAACAATATAATTTTTGACACCTGAAAATACTCAAGAAGAAAAGTTTTACAGTTGGCAGGAGTCATGTGACTAAGGAGGACTATGATCCAGTCAGCCACTTAACCAAAAAGAGCTAACATTTTCAGCACTACGTGAAGTCAAACATAGAAACATCTCTGGATCTCTGCGGCAGGGTGTTGCTGTCCTACAGCATTTTCTTCCAGTGCTGGAAAACCTCCACTGCTGAATGCTGCCTCTTTTTCATAATATTTTGAACTCAACTGGCTCCCCATAAGGGGTAATTATCATTCTGCTTTTTTGATTTTTGAGGTAGAGGATAGGGAAAGCGGAGAGAATGGTAGCTAGGAAGAACAAAGGAAGGCAGGAAAGGTGATCTGAACATATTTTCTAGTAGATCATAGTAGTGGAGATTTTTATTTATTGCTTTGTGATGCTTGTTCAGTCCTAGATCTAGTGTCACGTTAGTTGCAGTTTCTACTGAATTAAAGTCACATTTCAATTAAAACATTTTTATTATTGGTATTATTTTAATTTTTTGAGGTAGGTTCTCACTATGTAGCTCCTGTTGTCCTCATTATCAAGATCCTCCTGCCTCAGGCTTCTGAGTGCCAGGATTATAGGCGTGTGTCACCTTGTTACATTTTTTTGTCAAAATATTTAAGTTGGAGAAAATATAGCTTAGATTCATATGAACTAATAATGGACAATCATGTAACCATATTTCTGCTATGAATTTTAAAGACAAAACAAATCTAAAATATATCTTCCAGCCACTAAAATTCGTTTTGATTCAAACTGAAATATTAACAAATGATTAAAAAAAACAAGAGTTTACACTGAAATGGTGACAATTTTTATCTGTAACAAATAATTTAGCTGTAATAAAACAATAGTCATTACCAGGATACATTGGGAGTCAAAACAGAATAAAAATATTATCACCAATGACATCTTTTTTTTGGTGGTTTCTTTAATTTACCTTTAGTTTCCTCCGTGCATTAAATTTCCTCAGTTGTTCTACTGTTTCTGGAAGATGAATCTTGTATGCATAACGATCCCGCTCCTATAAAAGAAGTTATGATTATATATAACCATTTAAAAAGTGGAGAAGCTTAGCATAAACTATGAAGGTCAAATTCTTTTAAAATATTTTATGCATTTAATATCTTTAGTTTATGTGCATGAGTGTATTGCTTGCATATAGGTAGGTGCACCTACGCCATGCAGTGCTCCGGAGGTCAGAAGAGTGTGTCGGATCCCCTGAACTAGAGTTACAGATGGTTGTTAGTCATGGTGTGCGAGGAAGCAAACCCAGACCTTCTGAAAGAGCATCCAGTGCTCTTAAACGCTGAGCCATCTTTCCAGCCCTGAAGGCCAAATTCTTCAATTTGAGGCTTAGATTTCATTATCAGAAATTGGAAAATTTATTCCATTTACTATTTAGGGTATAATACTAAAGTAGGAGCACTTGAAAGTCCATCTTATAGCTTGGCTCTGTCATCCTTTCTCCAACAGATTAAGTTTACTATCATTGTGACCCTGACTATGTATACTGAGCCTCTTTTCCACTCACCATTTTCGAATGTGAACCAAGCAAGGAAATAAGGACAAAGTCTAAAAGTATGTTTGATTTTTAAAATAAAATTATGCTTTAATTGGGATTTGTTATTTTCTAAGTAAATAAAAAAACGTGAGATTTCAAAAAGCTTATTAAAAGTATATCTTAGCTTTGCCGGGCGTGGTGGCGCACGCCTTTAATCCTAGCACTTGGGAGGCAGAGGCAGGCGGATCTTTGTGAGTTCAAGGCCAGCCTGGTCTACAGAGTGAGTTCTAGGACAGCTGGGGCTACAGGGAGACCCTATTTCAAAAAGACCAAAAAAAATGTATATCTTAGCTCCAAAGAAACAAAAATCAAACAAATCAAGGGAGTGTTACAAATGAGGCAAGAATAAAAATAATATTTTTCTGTACTAAAGTCTTTCTTATATTGTTTTTGTTTTTTTTGTGACACATCTCACTATATAGTCCTGGTTAGCCTGGAATGCATTATGTAGACCAGGCTGGCCTTGAACTCACAGAAATTTGCTTGTCTCTGCCTCTCATTCTAGTATTGGAATTAAAGACATGCACCACCATGGCTATTATCTTTCTTTTTCTTTTTTTTTTGGTCCTTTCGAGATAGGGTCTTCCTATAGCCCCAGCTGTAGACCAGGCTGGCCTTGAACTCACAAAGATCCACCTGCCTCTGCTTCCCTAGTGCTAGGATTAAAGGCATGTGCCACCATGCCCGGCACCAGTGTCTTTCTTGACGCTAATAATAACATGATATGAAGTCAGAAAAACTTCCATAGCGATGTTCCTTGCACTTTAATAAAGAGCATGATTCATTTGTGTACACTAGATGCTGAATAAATATTTAATTGTATGACTGATTTTTCCAAAATTCAAACTGATTAGCCTACTTTGATTTTTTTTTTCCAGGGATGGAGATGAAACCCAGGGCCTTGCGTCTGCTAGGCAATGCTCTACCAGTGAGATATAGCTTTAGCTACTAAATTCATACATTTTACATTATAGCTATATATTAAGGCTATAAAGGGGGTGTAAGAGAAGCTCAATCATTTGTGAGGAAAGTACAATCCTACTTATTCTACTTTTTTGGGATGAATATTTACAGCAAGTATCATTAATTTGGATAAAGGTATCACAATTTAACAACTGTAAAGCACTCACATATTACTTGGTTTAATACTCAAATTATTCTTAACGTGGAATAAATAAGACCTAATTTTTTTAACCAGGAAATAATTATTTTTGCTCTTATCTTTGCCTTAAAACGTCGATACTTTGACTTTGGATATTCTTCACAAGAATTTTTATTTATTTATTTATTTATTTATTTATTTATTTATTTATTGATGTCTTTTTTTGAGACAGGGTGTCCCTTTAGTTCCAGCTGGCCTGGAGCTCACTATGTAGACCAGGCTGGCCTTGAACTCACAGAGATCCGCCTGTCTCTGCCGCCACCACACCCAGCATCACTTTATTTTTTACTTTGTAATTACTCAGGATGTCTTCACAATTGAACCATGGCTTAAATTTTAGCCATCCTAAATCAACATCGCTTATATTCATGGTAATGAGACACATATATACATGAACAAGAATTGGAATGTAACAGAAGCTTGCTCTCACCAGCTAGACAACCTCATTGAATTCTTCAATCTTCAGATGATATAAAAGCAATGAAGTTAAACTGTGACATGGCAGGCAACTCTGAGCTTGGTTTTTCAGACTCTTTTAAGTTACTAATGTTTTTTTTTTTTTTTTTTTT
>VZQC01013510.1:182247-207852 GCA_009823505.1 Rhizomys pruinosus
TCGTTTGTTTTTCTGGGACTGTGTTACTTCACTCAGCATGATGTCCTCTAGCTCCAGCCATTTTCCTGCAAAGCTCGTGATGTCGTCTTTCTTTACTGCTGCATAGAACTCCATTGTGTAGATGTACCACATTTTCTCTATCCATTCGTCAGTTGAGGGGCATTTAGGTTGGTTCCAGCTCTTTGCTATTGTGAAGAGAGCTGAAATAAACATGGCCGTGCATGTATCTCTGTGGTGGCGTAAGTCTTGAGGGTACATGCCCAGGAGTGGTATGGCTGGGTCGGGTGGCAAGTTCATTCCAAGTCTTCCAAGGGTTCTCCACACTGCTTTCCATAGTGGCTGTACGAGTTTACATTCCCACCAGCAGTGGATGAGTGTTCCCCTTTCCCCACAACCTCTCCAGCACTTGGTATCATTTGTTTTCTTGATCCTAGCCAGTCTTATTGGAGTAAGATGATATCTTAAAGTGGTTTTCATTTGCATTTCCTTAATGATTAGTGATGTTGAGCAGTTCTTGAGGTGTTTCTCAGACATCTCTAATTCCTCGCTTGTGAAGTCTCTGTTCAGTTCTTTGCTCCATCTATTGAGCGGGTCATTTGTTTTCTTTTTTCTTTGTTTTTTGAGTAGTTTATATATTCTGGAAATCAATGCTTTGAAGTTACTAATGTTTTAAAAATCTTTTATCTTTCTGGTGTCAGAAATCTATTCTGTATTAAGATCAGATTACTTAGAGCAAGAACTATAATCACTGGCAGGGACAAGGATTTCTGAAAAGAAGTATGTAATTACCCAAGATAAGGTTTGCTAATGAAAGCCACAGTAACTGCATAATGCTAAAACATTGTCTGAAGGATCTTAAAAATGTCTTAAATAGCTGCCATTGTTCTTGTTATTTGGCATTTAAAGTAGCTTCTAAATGACAAAAGATCCTCATTAAGAAGAAACAGAGACACAAAGGAGGAATAGACATCTTTTCTAAACTGTTCATTTCATATCTAATACAAATAAAGCAAGAATATACTCTTCTGGGGGGAATCAAGAATAAGTAGTATTAAATATCAAAAGGTTGAATGTATATTTCATAAATAATATTGTTTTTAATGTTACTGGGGACCAAACTAAGGGTCTTGTGCAAGCTAGGTAAGTGTTCTATCAATGAATCATACCCCTAGCCCAAGAAGTAATATTCCCAGGGAGAATCAAGGTCCATTAGAATGCCAAAATTGTTCTATGACATTATTCTATGTCATTATTACTAGGATACATTAATCAATGTTTTTCTATATCTTAGTGCTTTATAACCTTTGAGGAAGAAGTATGGTATAACAGTGGTCAGAGAAGGTTTTACTGAGAAACTGGTATCTAAATATGGATCTGAAGATGGTGAGGGAACAAGCCACAAAACTTACCTAGAAGAAGAATATTCTAAGGAAAGGGTATGACTAATAAAGGGGGCTGAGGCAGCAATGTTGGTCTGAGGATCAAGGAGACCAGTAGGATGGGAACTGAGGGAGAGACAGGAGAGTAGGACAGCATGAAATCAGAAAGCTCAATCAGGCAGCGGATTAAAGAAGAGTTCTTGAGGAGAAAAGCCTGAATTCAGGATTTATCATTGTACAGAGAACATTTAAAAGCAGTACAACTAGATGAGGCTTCTCAGGAACAGAGTGAGTTTGAGAAAAAGAGGAGCAAGGATGGAGGCCAGTAGCACATCCAGGTGAAGAGGTAGGTGGGGGTTGTGAGGACAAATCAGCAAGGTCTGAGGAGGAGCAGCCAGACTCTTGCAGGAAGCTACTGGAAGAAAGAGCTGGTTTTCTTTTGAGTTTTTGTGAGTTTGGGAATCAAATTCAGGGCCTTGTACATGCTAGGCAAATGCCCTACTGAGTCATACCCACAGGCCAACAAGACCAGTTTTAGTGAAGTTGGTATAATTGAGATCATTACTAGTGTGAGTTCGAAATAAAGGGATATGTGAGAGAGGACAAGTGGGCACAGACAATTCTTTTCAGGAGTTTTGTTATCAAGGGAAGTAGGAAATGGGGCCAGAAGCTGGAGGAGGTTGTAGGATCAAGAGAAGGTGTATGTGTTTGCGTGCATGTGTATGGAAGTAAATAAATTATAGCATGTTAGATCCAAAAGCAACAGAAAATTGATCCTGCAAGGAGGGGAAAGTAGTCGGAACAATGTCATCTAGTACGTGAAAGAGACAGGATCTAGTACATAATGATGGGTCGTAATAGGTAGAATTAAAATCCTGGTTCTCGCTGGACGTGGTAGCACATGCCTTTAATCCCAGCACTTGGAAGGCAGAGGCAGGTGGATCTCTTGACTCTAAGGCCAACCTGGTCTACATAGTGAGCTCCAGGCCAGCTGGGACTAAAGGGAGACCCTGTCTCAAAAAGACCAAAAAAAAAAAAAAAAAAATCCAGCCTTACTCCCTGGCTAATTTACTGCTGGCTGACCCTGGTAAAAATGAATGCCTTCTCCTAATTCCTCAGACAAGACTTGAGAGTTGCATCTTCACTGGGGAGACTGGGGTGCTGAAACTGACAAGCCAAACACTAAGTCCCCACTAGGCAAGCTTTCTAAATTTGGTGAGAGATGTTCCAGTTCTAAAACCAAAATCAGAAAGGCACCCCTACCTTCATCATTCCATTTAGCTGCAAAGGTCCATGTAAGATGGGTGTTTTCATCTAAATTCCTCATGGTTAAGAAGTGAGAATTCCTNTAATACTCAAAGATAAAAATTTATGATAACACAGTGTTACTTGAGTTGTTCCTGTTGCATCTTTAATGTTGCCAGAGAACAAATAGGCCTTCTTCCCTCACATACTGTCTTAATTTGCTTTTGCACCCTGTCTGGTAGCTGAATATCATATGAAGGTCTCAGGCAAGGTGGAGGACAGCAAACATGATGGACAAAACTGATAGAAAGACTCGGAAACAAGAAAAGGTGAAAAGGGACATCTTATAGGGCAGTGCACTTCTGTCCTTGGAAGCATTCAAGCAGAATGTGAATGGTGACCTGTGAGCTCATGTACCTTAAGCCATGGGTGATTCAATGCTTCATAAACAGTGATCCTTTCAGCGGGATCCAGCATCAGCATGCGACGCACTAGGTCTTTGGCACTTTCAGAGATATGGCTCCACTGCCTTGGATTCATCTAAGGAGGAGAAAAGGAAGAAGTCAACATTTACTGTTATTTAATATTCAGTAGTGTTTGAAGATGAATAACATTTTCAGAGCAAAGAACAGAAATTGGATTCTAAAAGACTTGCTTTCCAGGGAAGATGATACATGCAATGTTTTATGACTGCTGTCACTCATATGAGAATCTGTATCAGTAATTATTCTGTTCAAATTGTTGCACTGTAATATTTTCAGTATCTAAAGGGTAGAATGCCCATGACTCCAGTTTCCAAATTTAGATCTTCAGCGAAAAAGGCTAGAATACATTGATCCAGAAAGGACTAAAATAAAATTTAAAAATGAAAATATTTAAAGAAATATGTATTTTTTTTTGACATAAGGTTTCCTTGCACCTTAGGATGGATAGGAACTCACTTTGTAGCACAGGTTGGCCTTGAACTTCCAGATCTTCCTACTTTAGCCTCCTGAATGCTGGAATTACAGGCCTGTGCCACCACACCCAGCTAAAAAAATATTTTTAAAACCAAAGGGATTGGACAGATGGCTTAGCTGTTAAGATCACTGGCTGCTTTTGTAGAGGGCCCGGTTTTGGTTTCCAGCACTCATATGATGGCCAGTAATTATGGATAACTCCAGCTTCAGGGCATCTGACAGCCTTTTCTGGCCCCCACAGCCATTGTATACATGGATGTACTTACAAGCACGTAAGCAAAACACTCATACAAAACATAAATATAAAAATAAATACATAAATTAAAGTTGTTTTTTTTTTTTTTTGTCTTTTCGAGACAGGGTCTCCCTGTAGCACCAGCTGTCCTGGAACTCACTCTGTAGACCAGGCTGGCCTTGAACTCACAAAGATCCGCCTGCCTCTGCCTCCCAAGTGCTAGGATTAAAGGCGTGTGCCACCATGCCTGAAGTAAATTAAAGTTTTTTTTTTCCCTCGAGATTGGGATCAGATGCTAAGCATGGTGAACACTCCCATGATACTAGCAACTGGGAGGCTGGGGCAAGGGTATTGTGAGTTTGAGGTCACCCTAGGCTAGAGAGGGAACCCCAAAAGAAAGGAAAGAAAGAAATGCATGTACAAACCCTAAAACAAAACTGGGATCAACAGTAATTGTGAAGCTATGAAAAAAACATTACTAGGATATTCTGATTAGAGTATTTGGTACTTAGAGAAAGACATACCATCATCATAACCCTGTAAAATAGCTAGTTTACTTGTATACTATTCTTAGTGAAGTCACTTCTGTTTTTCTTTTAGAGACAACAAAGCCATGTGGTAAGTTGAGTAAAATCAAACAAAAAGAATTATGAGTTTATTTCTTTTTTTTCTTTTTTTTTTCTTTTGGTCTTTTCAAGACAGGGTCTCCCTGTAGCCCCGGCTGTCCTGGAACTCACTCTGTAGACCAGGCACAAAGATCCGCCTGCCTCTGCCTCCTGAGTACTAGGATTAAAGGCGTGTGCCACCACGCCCAGCTCATGAGTTTATTTCTAATAATGGCTGTGGGTCTGTAATAATAGGCAAAAGTTAGAGGCTCCTGGGAAAGAGGAAATGTCTAAGACCAGAAATGAGAAAAAGATTCAAGGAAAGTGCTTAAGGCTTGGGGATGAGAAGGCAAGTACAAACAGGAGGCAGTGGTGGAGGTGGGTGTCATTCCCTGTTCAACATTAGGAAGCTGCCTGACTGGATGAGCATAAGGGAGCTGCCTGGTGCCAGGATCTTCAAATGGAATCACAGCTTTTGTTGTTGTTGTTGTTATTTTGTTTTCCAATGCTGGAGATAGAATCCAGGTCCTTACACATGTGAGGTAAGTGCTCTACTACTGAGCTATACCTCCAACCCAATGTGCTGACTTTAACCAGCAGAGATCTCTGCCACCTTCTAAGAGAAAAAGACAGAGAATGCAATCAACAGTTCAAAGCCACATGAAGTCACAGTATTTGTATGACAGCCAAGGGCTAGAAATAGACACTGAGCTTCTGCTAAGGTAAGGCTATAGACTTATAGATGGAGAGGAAAACTCATCTTCATGTTAGGAATAGCTCTTAACAACTGGAGGGTGTTCAGTTTTCCTTTGCTAACAGGTAGAATTCCAAATAGCAACTGCTTTTGTCATCAAATTCCACAAGATGACTGCCATTAGACTGTTTAAATATTGTCATTCCATTGGGACTGTGGTCAATTGACCCCGTGACAGGGCCTGGATACTTATGCTCCCTCTTCCTCATCCTGGGGCTCATGCAATCTTAAAAATCTGTCTGATTTTTTTTTTCTTGGCAAATGAAAAATCTGAAAGTTGTGGTAAGAGTTTTGAAGAAAGGGTTTGGACGGATATTCCCCTGCCCTTTTTATGACGGAGTCCAATATATGGTTAGCCCTTCCTCAGCTGGGAAGAGTGGATAAAATTAATAGGAGAGGTTGAGCCTAAGAGGGGTAACAAATCAAGAAAACAATCCTAGTTATTTGAATGCTAGCTTAGAATCTCGTGTAGACAGACATCAACTGATCACATGTGACAATAGTATAAGATGACATTGCATTTTTTGGTCTTTTTAAAAATTTATTTATTTTTATATGTGTATGAATGTACTGTCTGCATGCAGGTTTGTGCACCTGTGTTGTGCGATGCTGCAGAGGTCATAAGAGGGCGTCAGATACGGTTCTCAGCCGCCATGTGGGTGCTGGAGATCGAACCCTGGTCCTCTGCAAGAGCAGTCGGTGCTCTTAACCACAAGGCCATCTCTCCAGCCCTTTTTGGTCTTTTTGAGACAGGGTTTCCCTGTAGTCCCAGCTGGCCTAGAGCTCGCTATGTAGACCAGGCTGGCCTTGAACTCACAGAGATCTGCCTGCCTCTGCCTGCCTCAGCCTCCTGAGTGCTGGGATTAAAGGCGTGCACCACCACACACAGCTGCCATTATATTTTTATTCACAATTTGGGAAATACTATTTTTATCCTTTATAAAAACTTAATTGAGGTTAAATGTTAGCATGTATTCCAGTTAAATAGTACTCTCTGACATATACCTTAAAAGATCAAATAAGGGGGGCTGGAGAGATGGCTCAGCGGTTAAGAGCATGGACCGTTATTGCAGAGGACCTGGGTTTGATTCCCAGCACCCACATGATGACTAAGAACCATCTTTAAGCCTGGCATGGTAGTGCACGCCTTTAATCCTAGCACTTGGGAGGCAGAGGCAGGTGGATCTCTGTGAGTTCAAGGCCAGCCTGGTCTACAGAGTGAATTCCAGGCCAGCTGGAGCTATTGGGAGACCCTGTCTCAGAAAAGAAAAAAAAAGATCAAATAAGGAGAAAGTAACAGTGTGTTGGGAGAAAGACAAATGCTGCGTTTTTTTCTCTCATATGCAGAATCTAAGTTATACACACAGATAGACACACAGACACACAGACACAGGCACACAGACAGACACAGACGGACGGACGGACACACACACACACACACACACACACACACACACACACACACACACACACACGAGATGTGCTGGAGAAATAGCTCAGCAGTTAAGAGCACTGGCTACTCTTGCAGAGGACCCAGGCTCATTCCTCGGCACCCACATGGAGGCTAACAACTGTCTGTAACTCCAGTGCCAGGGGATCTGATGCCCTCCTCTGATCTCTGCAGGCACTGCACTCATACACATAAAAGAAAAACAATAAATAAGCCGGGCACGGTGGCGCACGCCTTTAATCCTAGCACTTGGGAGGCAGAGACAGGTGGATTTCTATGAGTTCAAGGCCAGCCTGGTCTATAGAGTGAGCTCCAGGCTAGCTGGGACTAAAGAAAAACAAAACAAAACAAAAAAAGTAAAATATTTTAAAAATATATAGCACATGAAAGCAGAAGGGGGACTATTTGGAGGAAGGGGACCAGAGGGAAGAAGAAAGAGGGACAAGGGATGGTAATGGGGGAATAGAAGAAAACTATGATGATGATGATATATATCTATATCTATATATACATATATAGATATATGTATCTATATATGTATATATGGATCTATATGTATATATGGATATATACATATATATGTATATATCCATATATACATATATAGATATATGTATATATAGATATAGATATATGCATGAAAATGTCATAATGAAACCCAGTTTTGTATGGTAACAAAATGGTGGAAAAGGACCAGATAAATCAATAAATGAGAATCAAGTCAATTCAAAGTCCCTTAAGAGCTTAGCACTTTATAATTTAACTATACTATACTTATAAGCTGTCATTCAACTTTTCTTGAAAATGTTCATCAAGATCAGGATTTACTTTTTTCATAAGTACCATCAGGGTAATGAAATGATTTTTTTTGAGATGTTTTGAAATAGTCTAATAGTGTGTGGAGTAGAGATAAAACAAGATTAGTAATATATTAATTATTGAAGCTGATTGTTTTCCGCTATTGTATGTTTTAAAATTTCCATAATAAAGAAGTAACAACACCTACTGCTAGAGTCATCACAGTATATTAAAACAAAGATATCAGGGCTTGGTGGTACATGCCTTTAATCCCAGCACTCGAGCGGCAGAGGCAGGGGGATCTCTGTGAGTTCAATCTCTGCAGAGGCCAGCCTGATCTACATAGTGAGTTCCAGGCCAATTGGGCTATAGGGAGACCCTGTCTCAAAAAAAGACCCAAAACAAAACAAAACAAAGCAAAGCAAAGCAAAACAAAACAAAACAAAAACAACAAAAAAGATAAGGCAATGAGGTTCACCAAAAGTGGCAGAAATGGACCTATACTTTAAACTATGCCGCTGAAATCCTGGGCCTTTTATAAAGGAAGCTGTGAAGACAAACAAGAAGTGAGATTAGCCAAAGAAAATGGGAAATAAGTTATGAGGCTCAAAGCTTCAAACCCTTGGCACCAAAATTATGGTATAGCTGCTACCTTATCATTCGCTTGCTATAATATTGTTTTTATTCCCTAGGAATAGGAAACTGTAAAATAATTTAATTTTTGGACATTGCACACAATCTAAATTTCTTACCAAGACCAAAAAAAAAAAAAACTAATGCTTTAAAAATAGACAAAATCAAATTCCAGACACTGCTGGAATGAAGCGCACTGCCTTGGAAACCAGGAAGTTAGCAACTGAACAAACACAAAGGAAGAATTCTATTATTAGCAAATGCTTATAACTCAAAAAAGGCAGGTGGGGGATTTTATACAGTACCCATGTCACAAGCTGCTGAGAGGACAGTAAGTTAATAAAAGTGACGTGCTCAGTGTAGTTCTTGGCATATACTGAGTGCTGTGTCTCAGCTACCATCATTGCTGCTGTTCTTGCTATGCTGGTCCATTTTAACTGTGTTTCTTCTCATGGGTTACTATTGCCACTTCTATCTGATTTGGCAACATTCACCCAGAAAGCCCAGGTTGTGTATTCTTTTTTTTTTTTTTTTTTTTTTTTTTTTTTTGGTCTTTTTCGGACAGGGTCTCTCTGTAGCCCCAGCTGTCCTGGAACTCACTCTGTAGACCAGGCCGGCCTTGAACTCACAATGGCTAGGGATAGGAGGGGGATGACAACTCAATAAGCAATTTCCTGAGGTATTTAATTATCTTGGAAGTATTACTTTTATTTACTAGTGGCCAACAGAATCCACGAGTGGCAGAAAAGCTATACTTTCAGCATCCTTCTGTGTCAGCAGGTATAGCATGTACACCTATGAGCTGATAGTGCATGGGGCAAACAAATCAAACTGTTCACCCATTCTCGTCTTCATGTGCTTTAGTTATGGCTGCAACTCTAAAGTTACTTTTCCACATTCCATATAAAATTCTAGCATTACTTAAAAACTGAAGAGAAAACTATAGGGGCCTCATGGTTTGGGAATCTATTGTTAAATAAACTTGTATTTGGTTTTATGTTGCCAGGCATGGCCAAAAACAAAGCAATAATTCACATGAATAGGAAACATGAATTTCAGTAATTATGGGAAAAAAAAAAGAATTCCAGCAACATTAACTGCCCTGGCTAGACACACAATGCCATGCTTCCAGCTCCTGTGAGGTGCACGCGGTGGTGCTGCAGTCAACAGCATGAGAAGAGCTGTGATGGAAAAATCGACCTTCAGTTAGTTACTTACTTCAGAGACCCCTTAGGTCTTTTGATACAGCCATTTACAATGTCAGTAATAACATCAATTTTTAATAATGAAGTAGTAATTCAGTAATCATAAGGCAACGATAGTATATGAAGTTTTCAATAGACAGTAGCCACCGAAGAAAATGAACATTTAAGTCACATTGAAATGCTTCTAAATAGTATCACAAAACACAGCTGTGATTTTGCACTTCAGTTTATCCTAGAATATAAAGACATTTTTCTGCTATGGTAGTATAAATTTAAAATTAAGGTAAGGGATGACTAAAAGCACCTGGATGAAAGTTCCACTTGAATGTTATAATTTAAGCAAAATACTTTAAAAACAAAGGCCTTTTCTCATCTACACAAAAAAAGGGCCACAGAAGTCTGTCTCTCCTGGATGACAGTTGAGCTCATGGTGACTTAGAAACTTACGTCCTATGTTGCCTCACAAGGTTACTGGATCCTGATGTCAACACAGACCTTTATTCTGATGCGGTAACTAGGTGGCAGTCAGTTGGTGAGTAAAGACAGACAATAACTTCAAAACACACCTTTCAGGAGCATTTAATCCCAATGGAAAAGGAAAATGGTCATAGTACATTACCTTATATTTTCCTTTAATAATGCCTTCAAATAATCTTTCCTTGGTTCCGTAAAAAGGCAAACAACCACTGAGCAGGATGAAAAGGATCACGCCACACCCCCAGACATCCACAGGCTTTCCATAAGGCTCTCTCTTCACTACTTCTGGGGCCATAAAGTGAGGTGTTCCAACACGTCCTATATTTAAAACAACATCAGTGTAAAATGAGGGTTTTTTTTTACTTGAAATCTTAAAATAAATGAACAATAACAATCTGGAAAATAAAAGGTTATCAATATAAATATTCTCTTATCACTTCTTTTCTCCTTGCAAAAAGAATTCACTGACAGAGGAAAAGAAGTTTATCTGATTTACCTTTTGAAAATATTGAGTCCAGGACAAGATGCTGGTACTCATTCCTGAATTCTGCATGTTATACAGTATGCCTTTATAAATTTCTTGCTTCATGAATAAATTTAAATATTCAGGGACAGGGGAAGAGAGAGGGCAGAAGTGGGCAATAATTCCAGGCAAAAAGATTACTTTTAATTATTAAATGGAAATTCCTCAATGAAAATGAATGTAAGAACTTTTACTTGGAGTATGAATTTAAATTTACAATTTTGTTCAGGTTGATCATAGCACTTCCCAGTGGTTACTGAAATGGAAATTCTTGGTTTGCTCTGAAAGTTATTTGAAGAGATTGAGAGTAAATAGGTGAATCTCCTTCCATGCATTCGCCTTTGACTTTGATCTTCTTTTTAGAGTTTTCTTTTTTTCCTTTCTCTCTCACAAAAACCATTTTCTGGAAGGAATTGGATACTAGTTGTTGTACACATAACTATCTTTTAACTCAGTATCTCAAGGGGAGTCTTCTACTGAGGAATAAAAGGCTTGAAAACTGTGGGGAAAGGACTGTGGGACTGGCTACTACCTACTAGACTTGGCAGCTCTTTTAGATTTTTGCAGGCTCAGCCCTGCCCTTCCTGTCTGTCTGTCTGTCTGTCTCTAACAATACTAAGTCCAAAATAATTTTTACTTTGGAGATTGCAAAATACTTTATCTCACTGTGGCCCAGAGCTAAAAAGAACTTGATCTTTTGGTCCATCTACAGAGAATAATATGTGATCAAGACTTGCCAGTGGTTATCAAACTCAGTTGACATGGAGAGGGCTACAGGAGTGCCTGGCTTCAGAATGGGGATGCTCCTCTGCTGCAGATCATTCTGCTTTCCCTTCCCCATCATAAAGGAAGAGATTTAAGCTCAGGGTTCCAACAGGGGAAATACCTTCATTTAAAATGTACAGCATAAAAATAATGTACAACAAGCCAGGTGTGGTAACGCATACCTTTAATCCCAGCATTTGGGAGCCAGAGACAAGTAGATCTCTGTGAGTTCAAGGCCAGCCTGGTCTACATAGGAGTCCCAGGTCAGGTGGGGCTATAGGGAGACCCTGTCTCCAAAAGGCTAAATATATATTTGTAATTGTATTGTCTAGAAGGACCTATCTAGAGAATATTTTTTATTTCTGGACTGTCTGGTTTTTGCTTCCTCAAGCACCATCAAGAGCTGTATGCAGTGTTGGAAGCTGAGCCTCCCACTTCCTTGGCAGCCTGCACATGGTGGGGCCCTGGGATGATGAACCATGTTCAGATGGACAGGAGCTGGCAGGAATAGGGAAAGTAAGACCGAGAGCCCAGGGTACCACTTGGGGGCACTGCTGAAGGTTCAGATGATGACTTGACACTCAACTCCTACTGCTTCCCACTCGGGAGAGGATTAAGTGACTCAATATGGGGGCCTCCTCATGGGAATAATCAGAACTAACATGACCAGCCCCAGCCATTCTGAGGAGGTTCTCTCTATGTATCTGGACTGAAGACTGCCCAACTATGGAGAAATTCATGCTCTTTCTTTGGAAAGATGTATGTTTTGGGGTTCATGAATTTGCTCAGAGATGATACAGGGAGACAAGTGGTGGCTTTTGAATTTCAACCATGCTAGTAAAATGTGAAAAAGACTTCATCAGACTCCTGTGTTTTGCTACAAATTTTCCTTTTGTTTGTGACCACTTGACTTCTATCACTTTAACCACAAAGTTCTAAGAACAGGAAACCAATTGCCAAACCAAACATGTAACTGTGCAATACTTCTGATACATACATAAATATTTAAATGCTAAATTTCAATACAGAATAAAAGCTTCCTACCTAGAACTTCAGGAAGGGAGTTGTGTGAATAGCTACACTTTTAGTATTTTAAGCGTTATATCTCCATACATATAACTGTTTTTACTTATTCATTTCGTCTGGCTATCTTTTTATAAATTCCTGACTTATTTCTATATATGATGCTGCATATCATTTAAACTTTCAGCAGTTGCTTAGTGTTATCATAGTGGACATCAATGAAGGCTCTATGCTAAAGAACAGAAAGCACCCTCGGGAACTCCACAGGTATGTAAGGACTGATCTCTTTGACATTTAAAAGTTGCTGTGCTTTCCATGTTTTAGTATCAACTGACTATACTTTTTTTGCTGTCAGGCTTTCATTTATTCTCTCACTATGCTTATTCTAGTTCTGGCTGCTCTTAATTTCTTGCTTATAATCTGCTACTGAATGACCAGCAATCAGATTCTTTCATTTAATAATTTCCTAAGTGTTTGGCAAGTCCTAGACATTGTGATAGGTATAATGGATACACATGGCTCTCCTACCCTCCACCAATCTCTTGTCTTTACTGTGATGGCATGTCATTGATCAAATGTTCCAGAGAAGTATGTAACTCAGATAGCTTTGGTAATATGGAAGAGAAGGAATGGAGTCATCTAACTAGGACAGTTAAAATCTCCCTGCTTTTTTTTTGTCTTTTTAGAGACAGGGTCTCCTTGTAGCCCCAGCTGTCTTGGAACTCGCTCTGTAGACCAGGCTGGCCTTGAACTCACAAAGATCCACCTGCCTTTGCCTCCCAAGTGCTAGGATTAAAGGCCTGTGCCACCATGCCCGGCAAAATCTCCCTGCTTTTAAGAGGAGATAATTGCTACCTTAGTTTTTTAAGCAAAGGACTTAGCCTGACAGATAAAACGATAGAAGGCATTGCTACATGGAATAGCAGATACAAGTTATGAAGGGACATGAAATTATATTACAGGAGCAAGTCAGCCTCAGCCTGTATTTAGTTGCTCAACTGAGCAGACTACAAATGGGTTTTAAGGATAAACAGTTTTGCTATATTCTAAGTATTTTCTAGGTTGTACTCAGGATAAGTGGATTCTCTAAATAGCTGAGTTTTAGATAGGGGAAGTATAAATGTACGTAAGTCATTTTAGTATGTGGAATATGTAAAGGAGATAGTCCTTTCTATTTGGAAGACTAGGTGATCAAAGATTCCAAAAGGCAGAACTAGCTTTCTGTTTCAGAGTTGCTAAGTATTAGCAAAATTTCAAAAGTACTTTAAGTTATAGGAAAGTTTTTATCTATGGAAAAAAATCTCATATCCTCTATTTACTCACATTGTACGTATAAAGTCAGTGTAATGTCTAAAATGATTATTTCAAAAATATATGGAAAGGTACACTAAGAAATGATAATAATATATAAGCTATCAGAAAGAATGTATTTTCAGGCTGGGGATGTAGCTCAGTCGGGAGAATTCTTGCCTAACATGTACAAAGCCCTGGGTTCTATCCCCAGTACCACAGAAAACTGCGAACTGTGGTGCCTATTTGTAGTTTCAGTGCTCAGGAGGTAGAGGCAGGAGAATCAGAAGTTCAAGATCATCTTAAGTTTCATATCAAGTTGGAGGTCAGCCTGGGCTACATGAGATCTTGTCTCAAAAGAAAGGAGAAAAAGGTTTTCAATTCTAGAGAACAAAGAATAGTAAATTTTGAATAATAGGCATGCTGGGAGTTCAAAATTAATTGAAAAAAATAGATGAATGGTTCACGGACTTTAGGAAAATAGGCTAACATGGATACAAACCTAATGAAACTACTTTTCACCTTCAATCAAAATTTGTGTAATAAAATATGGAGTCCATGCCACTCTGACTACTAGGAGAATGCAGATCTAGAGCAACAGAAACAAAAGCATTCATATATAACATAGAAAAAGAACCTGGCTTATGTCCTCTCGTCTCAGTTCAGCCCCACTCCATTCTATCCAATTTTGTTGGGTTGGGTTGGGTTCAGCTTCTCCTATCTCATTAACCTTAGGGAACGTAATCATCAGTAATTATTTGTTATCACTGTGTGGTCTCTACACAGGATTGACCTGTTTCAAACCAGTTTTGGGGGAGTTGGTTTCATAGCAACATTTGATAGCAGGAATTTTGGATTTTCAGTTGTCGTAAGAGCCAGTAGTGCATGTGCTTGTCCAAACAACAGATGGAATGTAAGGAGCCTGATGAAACTGTAAGACCCAGCATAAAACTAAGTGCTAGCCCAATGGTACTGTGTACCAGGCCAGCTGGACCTATAATTATAGTGCTCACTTCTGGCTCTGACCTTGTGGATACTGAGGAGATTCAGAATCAGTTTATATGAGGCACTAGTATATTAACATAGGAAAGTTAAATTGGATAGTACTTAAGGAGAAAAGCTAGCTGTCTGCAAACATCTAAATGGTTATCATGTGGAAGGATGAAAATTGTTGAGACTGAGTTCAAAACTCAGAATTAGGACCATGGGATTTCTGTTCAATGACAATTCCCTTCAATTTCAGTTTATAGAGATATTTCTGTTTATTGCCATGATGAGATTTTCAGGTTCCTTTTTTTTTTTTTGTCTTTTTGAGACAGAGTCTTCCTATATCCCTAGTGGTCCTGGAACTCACTATGTAGACTGGGCTAGCCTTGAACTCAGAAAGATTCACCTGCCTCTGCCTCCTGAATGCTGGGATTAAAGGCGTGCAGCCACTTAGGCAGTTTGAGATTTTCAAGTTCCCAAGAATGAATTTATTGCTATTTGAGGAATTAAACCAGAGCTCAACCTTTTGCTGGGGACACTGTAGGAGACTTTGGTCATTGGTTAAAAGATTGGAGAAGAAGGCTTCATGGAGTTTTGGGATTCACTAATTTGTGATTAAAACACATTTCACTACTTTATCTTTGGGTCATTTTTCTAACCATTGACAGAAAGCTCTGAATTAAGATAGGAAAAGCATCATTCTTTGAAACTATTCTTCACTTGTAGTTTCTCATATTATTGGAAAGGGTTAGCTGAATTTTTAAAATACAAGTACAGTTCATGGTTCACTTTTCAGAAGATGGTCTATGTTATTCATTTGTAGCTAAAATCAAGTTGAACGAACTATTCCGTGTTTACAGATAATAGACTGCTATTTTGCTATTTATTGTTCAGCAGGCATTTGAATATAACCAACACTTTTGTGTTTTGTTTTCCTATGTAGCCCAGGCTGGTCTTGAACTCATAGCATTCTTCCTGCCTCAGCCTCCTAAATGCTGAGATTACAGGTGTACAGCTCCACACCTAGCTTAACATTCTTGAAGGGTGAAAGAAATATTCAATCTTTTTCATATTTATTCTTTGGGAAGCTGCTAGTACTCCGAGATGGCAGAGAAGGCACTGAGACTGAGAGTAAAGAATAGAGAACTATCCAGGCTTGGTGGCACACACCTTTAATCCTAGCACTTGGGAGGCAGAAGCACTCGGATCTCTGTGAGTTCAAGGTCAGCCTGGTCTACATAGGGAGTGCCAGGTTAGCTGGGACTAAAGGGAGACCCTTTCTCAAACACACACACACACACACACACACACACACACACACACACACACACACACAAGAATAGAGAGCTACAGAAGTTGCAAAACTAAGATGTAGAACTAAACACTGGTCAGCATTCTGAGCTGCATTCTGTTGAAAAGAATAAATAAAAGCCCCACAATACTAGGATCTGTGATTAGCATCCACTTCTATGTTATGGTGAAGGTTTTCTATTTTAATGTTTTCACTTTTTATTATGAACTGGAAATTTTTAAATTATGCTTTGCTTTGGTTAATAGTAAAATCAGCTTGTATTGATTGTCTTCACAAATACAGGTTGATGACTTGAGTACAATTCTCTGATATATGGAAAAAGGGAAATAGGAAATTTGTACTTAGTTATAGATGTAAACCCGAAAGAATGAATCTACATATTCTAGAACTGACTTTATTTGCTCAGTTCAGCTTCAAAAGTTTCTGTGTTCCAAATTTTAGCATCTTTGTAAACTGCTATTTTATTGTCCTTATTTAGGGTTTCTTCTCTGTTAGTGTTAGGGATAAAATGAGTATGCATATTAGGCAAGTGCTCTGCTAATGAACTTCATCTATAATCCAGTCTATTCTTAAAGAACTAAAATTCTAGTAACGATTACAGAGTTACCAAATTGAAACTATCTGATGGTACTTTTTTAGGTGCTGAGTAGAACTGGATACGAAATATCAACGTTGGGCTAGTATTTAGTTTCAAAGTTTTACACAAACTCGAAAGTAACCAAGTTTTGAAGGAGAAAAATTTAAAGCAGTCTTACCTCCAGCTACAAGTCCAGATTCTCCTAACTGAATAGCTACCCCAAAGCCCCCAAGTTTAACAGGTGCTGAATTTTCTTTTGAGGCGAGAAGAACACAGTGGGGCTGGAAAGAAAAACAAACAACAAATCCAAAGATAAGAATTAATGGAAAAGAATTCTATTTACATAAAACCAAATAATGTGATCATACAGTAGGACTTAAAAAAAAAAAAACTGAATTGGCCTGGCGTGGTGGCGCACACCTTTAATCCTAGCACTTGGGAGGCAGAGGCAGGCGGATCTTTGTGAGTTCAAAGCCAGCCTGGTCTACAGAGTGAGTTCCAGGACAGCTGGGGCTACAGGGAGACCCTGTCTNGCTCAATGGGCAAAGGCACTTGGCAGCAAGTCTGACAACCTGAGTTTCATCCCTGGAACTCACATGGTAGACAGAACCTGCAAGTTGTGCTCTGACCCCCCACAGAATTAAAAAAAAAATGAATGGAATAAAAATTAAGGCTTATTACTAAAAAAGGATTTCAGTTAAAAATCTTCTGAATTATTTTGCATGCTTGAATTCTTTGTCTTTTTCTCACTTCTGGCTGATTTCTCCAAAGACTTATTCTGGCTAATAATTCTTAGGAATTATTTCCAAGATTAAGGTATTAGTCAGAAAGCATGGATGTTCAAAGAACACAGGTATATTTTCTTCCTTTTTTATTTTTTTTTATTTTTATTTATTTTATGTGTACGAATGTACTGTCTGCATGTAGGTCTGTGCACCCGTGTCATGCAATGCCGCGGAGGTCAGAAGAGGGTCTCGGATTCCCCTGGAACTGGAGTTCTCCTGGAATTGGAGCTACAGACGGTTCTCAGCCGCCATGTGGGTGCTGGGGATCGAACCTGGGTCCTCTGCAAGAGCAGTCAGCGCTCTTAACCGCTAGGCCATCTCCCCAGCCCCATTTTCTTCCTTTTTTTTACACAATAGCCTCTGCATTTGATTGAGAGGGAAATATATAGAATATTTTCTTCTACAATGTGACTTATATATAAAGCCATTATATCTTGGCTCTTAGTCCAAGTTGATGGCCTTTTCTTTGTCTACCCTCCCTACCCTCTCCATCTTTAAAAATTATTTATTAATTTTTATTTTGTATGAGTGTTTTGTCTGTATGAATGTAAGTGTAGCTGTGTTGTGCAATGCTTGTGGAGGCCAGAAGGTGGTGTTGGATCCTCTGGAACTAGAATTATGGATAGTTGTTAGCGTCCATGTGGGTGCTGGGTTCCAAACCTGGATCTTCTGCAAGAGCAACCAGTGTTCTTGACCACTGAGCCATCTCTCCAGCCCACCCCCTATCCTCTTTTCTTCAAAGAAAAAAAAAAAACATTCTACCCCCAAGGAAGAAGAGTATCAAATTGATCTTAGGATTTAATAACTTTAATTGAGCCTTATTCCATTGAATTCAGTATTTTTCTTGGCCAAGTGTTCCCTCTGTGAGAGTGGGAGGTGAGAGAGAAAGGAAAAAGGAGACCACCTGACTAGCCTCAAGTCCAGAGTAAGGCATCCTTCTGAAGGAGTAGCCTGCTAGCCACCTGGATTCCTAAGACCCTGGGCTGTGTGGTTAACAGTGGTAGTTTCCTTCTAGGACCTCCTCTGTGTCTCTCTCTTCTTTGGGGGCTTGTTGGAGGCAGTGTCAGAAAAGAACTTAAATAAAATAATTAAATTTTTTTTTATTATTTATTCTTGTATATGTATGAATATACTGTCTGCATGTAGGTTTGTGCACCCGTGTCGTGCAATGCCGCAGAGGTCAGAAGAGGGCATCGGATTCCCCTGGAACTGGAGTCAACTTCTCAGCCATCATGTGGGTGCTGGGGATTGAACCCAGGTCTTCTGCAAGAGCAGTCCATGCTCTTAACCGCTAGGCCATCTCTCCAGCCCCAACTATAATGATTTTTAGTGTGGTCAAATAACATATTCCCTGATATACCTAATACTACATGTTACTCACTCCTAGTTAGAAAAGACAACTCTTATTTTTTTTTCTTTTCTGTAAGTGCTAGGGAGTGAAGGTGATCTTACCCAGCTAGGAACCCAAACTCTCTTATCCCTTGTTCAGTTTTGTGTGTGGTTTGCTTGCTTGCTTACTTGCAGCATGGTGGTCTGTTTGTAATACTGCCACAGGGAGGCTCCTGAGTACAAAACACTTTTATACTATCCTATACTTTTCAGTTATAAAATGATAATGGGGGCTGTACAGATGGCTCAGGGGTTAAGAGTACTGGCTGCTCTTGCAGAGGACCTGGGTTTAGTTCCCAGCACCCACATGGTGGCAAAAAACCCCTCTGTCACTCCAGTTCTAGGGGACTACTGTCATCTTCTGGCTTCTTCAGGCATTGGATAACATGGGTGCCTGTATATACATGCAAGCAAAATACTCATACACAGAAATAAAAACAAAAAATAAATAAAACTTCAAATCTCCCCTCCCTACCATGTGGCTGCTGGCCTTCCATGTATCTTACTTCCATGTTGACCTAAAAAGCATGGCTTTTTTCCTTCTCTCCTCCATTCTCCTCCTCTGGGCAGCTGCTATAAAATTCACTGCTTGGCTGCTGCTTGAGGGTTTTTCTTTTAAACTCTAATAAAATTCTCCTTAAGTTTCTGTTTGAGTTCATTCTTAAATTCCTTTATTAATGCCAGGGGTGGTGGTGAATGCCTTTAATTCCAGTACTTGGGAGACAAAGGCAGTGGATCTCTATGAGATCAAGGCCAACCTGGGCTACAGAGAGACCGTGTTTCAAAAAGACTAAAAAAGGAGCTAAAGACTGTTCTCAGCCGCCATGTGAGTGCTGGGGATCGAACCCGGGTCCTCTGCAAGAGCGGTCGGCACTCTTAACTGCTAGGCCATCTCTCCAGCCCCTTAACCAAAATTTTAAGTCCATCCCTTTGGCTTATACTGCACAGCTTGTCACAGTCTCAGTTAAAATGGACATAGATAAGTATTGAGTGACCCACACATACTAAAAATGTTTTATATACCTCTGTTATACTTGGCACATGTTACTTTTGATATTTTTAAAGAAAAATTAGGTTTTACTTCCGGGGACCACATGGGACAGACAAAATGAAAAAAAAAAGACTAAAAAAATTCCCTTTATGAATGAGACCAAGAACCTCAAGAGGGGACCCTGAATTCACCTGTATCATCTGGCAACCACCAAGGGTCACTAAAATTCTAGTAACACTGACCTGAGAAGACTCATCAAGTTTAAACTTCAGGTAAAAAATAAAGAAATCTACAGACACAAGTTAACAGACTGTATAGCATATAATGTAAAAGGTAAGCTTGTGAGGATTCGGGAACTGCTATTTTATTTGGGTGAATTTTATGGAAGGCCTTTTTAATGGGGGAAATATCTGAACGGACACTAGAGTGAAGTAAAAAAGCAAGCCATGTGGAAGCAAGCTCTGGGCAGAGAAGACAATGAATACAAAGGTTCAGAGGCATGAGGAGGGTGGTATGCGTGGAGAGTAGGAAGAAGGGTATCTGGAAAAGGATGAACAAAAGGCAGAGTGATAGGAAATGTGATCTAACATCCTTAAAGCCGTGATCAAAACTGGATTTTATGCAGAGCACAACAGATAACGTCAGGAAAATCCTGAACAGGGGAGCATCACAATCAGTTTTAGGTTTAGTTAGAAAGGATCACTCTGATTGCTCTGGAGATCAGTGACTGTAGAAGAGGCCACTACAGTTGACCAGGTATGAGAAGATGGTGATGTGGACAGAAGCAGCAACATGAAGAAGTGGTCAGACGTAGCTTATGTTCTGTAGGTAAAGCTGAGGGGAAGTGACATTAGATATGTGAGTTACATAAAGAAGCAAGTCAGGTGTGACAAGCAGGTTCAGGTCATTAGCCTCTGAGTGAAAATGAAGATGTCACTTACTGAAATGGAGACTTCTGGGGGAGGAGTTTTTAAGGGGGGACTCAAGAATCAGGTTTCAAGATCTTATAAAATAGGATGGGGTAGGGCTCTGGGATTAGAGATGTAAAGTTGGGGTTCAAAGGTATGCTAACAGTCTTTACAGCCAAGATAATCAATGAAGTCTCTAAGTACTAACAGAAAAGAGGATAGAGGAGTGAGTCTTGATGTGTATCTACAATGGAAGTCAGGAAGAGAACAATCTAGCAAAAGAAACAGAATGCTCAGTGAGTGGAACAAGGGGGGAAATCAGTTGGATCTTGGAGCCAAGGGAAGAAACTTTTTTCAAGAAGGAATGATAATAGTAAGTAATGAGTGTTATTAAGTCCATTTAAGTTGAGAAATGAGAACAGATGATTGGATTTAACCATTTGGAAATTACTAATGACCATGATAAGAGTGGTATTGGTGGCATGTTAGAGATCAAGAGTCCCCACTAGAGTGGGTTCTGGAAGAAGTGGGAAGAGATGATGTGGAGACAGTGAGTATGGATATGTTTTCAAGTTTTCTATGCTAGGAATGCAGACATAAGACAATGCAGCTGGAAGAACAAGTGAAACCGAAGATGCCTTCTCCTTCCCCTCACCTCTACTTCAATTTTTTTGGTTATTTTGGGTTTTTTTGTTTGTTTGTTTTGAGACAGGGTCTCCCTGTAGCTCCAATTGGACTGGAACTCACTATGTAGACCAGGCTGGCCTTGAAGTCATAGAAATCCACCTGCCTCTGCCTCCTGAGTGCTGGGATTAAAGGCGTGCACCACAACACCTGGACTTACTTTGACTTTTTAACATATAACAATAAATGAATGAATTTCCACATACCTATCACCTAGTTCTAACAATTACTGATATTTTGTCTTAAAAAAATTTTTTTTTTTTGCCAGGCGTGATGGTACACGCCTTTAATCTGAGCACTTGGGAGGCAGAGGCAGGGGATCTTTGTGAGTTCCAGGCCAGCCTGGTCTACAGAGCGAATTACAGGACAGCTGGGGCTACAGGGAGACCCTGTCTCGAAAAGACCAAAAAAAAAATTATCTATTACGTTTGTGTGTGTGTGTGTGTGTGTGTGTGTGTGTGTGTGTGTACGTGCATGTGTGGTGATCAGAATACAACTTACAGCAGTCAGTTCTCTCCTCCCACCATGTAGATTTCGGGAATCAAACTTGGGTCATGAGGATTGGTGGCAAGCACGTCTACAAGCTGAGCTATCTCGCTGCCCTCATTCTGACATTTGTTGCTTTACCTATCCTCATTAGCTACTCTTTTTGCCCAAATATTTTAAAACAAATAATATAATTTCATCTATTTACCCAGTTCAATGTTTCTAAGGGAGGACTTCAAAATAATTATATATCATTACTACATCAAAAATCCCCAAGAGCAATAATTCTAATTATTCCATATTCAATTTTTCTAGATTATCAGAACAATGCTTTTTTATTGTGCTTAGTTTAAAATAAGATCCAAACTTAAGCATTTATGAGGCAGGGACAAGAGGATCAGGAGTTCAATGACAGCCTCAGCTATATATTAAATTTGTAAAAAACTTTCAAAATTAAGTTTGAAGCCAGCCTGGGCTACATGAGAGCCTGTTTCAAAACAAACAAAAAGAAACAAATAACCAATAAAAGGAGATCCAAGGACCATATATTACTATATTATAGATCAGATTCCCCCTTCTACTGTCTTACTCTTCTTCCTCCTCTTCCTCCTCCTCCTCCCCTTCCCCCCTCCTCTTCCCCCCCCCCTTCATGGTATTGACTTAAGGTACTTGGTAATTCCCCCATAAAATCCCACAGTCTGGACTTGGATCATTGACCCACATGTTCTGAACTTTGCTGTATTTCATGTAAATTGGTAATTAGATCCAGAATCTTGATTAGATTCAGGTTCAATTTCAGTTTTATGTACTGATACATCATGTAGTTTAATTATTACATCTCATCAGGAAAAGCATATCTGGTTGAGCTGCTTTTGTTGACAGGATTCTGTAGTAAGGTCAGGTGCTGTCTACCTGACCCATCATAAGATTCACTATCAACTGTTTACTCAGTGATGCTAGAAGCCTAATATTTCAGATTCATAGGTCTCAAAAGGGAAGTTTTTTCTCACCATTGTTAGGAAAATTAATAAACACAGAGAAAAGAGATTATATGATAAATATCTATATGTTTATCACCTAGATTCTATAATTAAAGTTTTGATATATTTTTTCTTTTTAAAAATATCTATATCAGGGCTGGAGAGATGGCTCAGCGGTTAAGAGCACTGACTCCTCTTGCAGAGGACCGGGTTCGATTCCCAGCACCCGCATGGCGGCTAAGAACCATCCTTAGTGCAGGGTGTGGTGGCGCATGCCTTTAATCCTAGCACTCGGGAGGCAGAGGCAAGCAGATCTCTGTGAGTTCAAGGCCAGCCTGGTCTACAGAGTGAGCTCCAGGCCAGCTGGGACTTAAAGGGAGACCCTGTCTCAAAAATAGAAAAAAAATTTATATCTATCCATCCTTCTATGCAACCATCAGTCTCTCTTATTTTTTACTATATCCATACATAACATTTGAACTTAATATTTCTGAAAACTGTTAAGGTAAAATTACATGCCATAAACTGCACAAATCTTAGGTATACCATTAGAGAATTTTGATGAAGCACATCCATCTGTGCAACCCAAATCTCTATTAAGATCTTATCATCATCCCAGGATTCTCCCTCATCCCCTCCCCATTCAATTCCTGCTGCCATCCTTGCACTGTTGTGAAAGTTTTCCAGCATAGGCTTGTTTTGCTAGAGTTAGAACTTAGTATACACAAAATCATGTAACATGCACTGTTCCATATAAGGTTATTTCACCATGCTTCTAAGATCCACCCATTTTCTGTGATTAGCAGGTCATTTCCTTTTATTACTGTATTTCACAGTATTAATCAATTTGCTTGTTCACTGTCCCAAGGATGGGCATTTTGGGACTGTTCGCTGTTTGTTTTTGTGTGTGGTGTATGTGCAAGTGCATAGAGGCTAAAGGAGGAATCAGCTGTTCTGCTCTATCACTCTTCATCTTATTCCTTTGAGACAGAGACTTTCACTGAACCTAGAAATAGGCTAGTGGCCAACAGGCTCCGTGATCATCATGTTTCTACCCCCCCCTCCCCCAGCACTGAGGTTACAGGTGTGGCTATGCATGGCTTTTATGTGGATGCTGGGATCTGAACTCAGGTCCTTGCACTTGTGGAACAAGTGCTCTTAGCCATATTGATAGGATAGAGCAAATGAATAATTATGTTGCTATTATTAGGCACCAAACTTGCTTACTAAATCAAAAAATTCAAACCTTATAGTTGAATAAAAATAAGTATTTGTAAATTTTTCCTTCTATAAAGTATACATTTTAAAAATTTATTCACTTAAAAGTTGAAGCAATAATAAATGAACAACAATATGCCTAGAACTCACACTGTGGGTTTAAAACCTATCCCACTGAAAGGAAATAGGACTGCTTGCAGAAATGGCTCGTTCCAGATCTGAAGCAAAAGTGGGACAAGCACGGGACATCCTGAGAGCAAAGAAGTTTAACAGACTCCTAGAGTTTTAGGAAAAGGTATAAGAGCTGACTTAAAGAGGTACGCTAGCCCCAAATGAGGCGATTATCAAAATGAAAAAAGGTAGCAAGAAACGTATCATGTAATAAAGTCTCTAAGTTCATAATAATACAAAACCTTCATTAGTCACCTTTGGGAATTACCTAGAAATCAAGTCTTTATTCTGAAAATGATACATACCACCTTTGTTCATAATATCAAGAAAAGAAGAGGGGCTGAAGAGATGGCTCAGTGGTTAAGAGCACCAACTGCTCTTGCAGAGGACCTGAGTTCGATTCCCAGTACCCACATGGCAGCTAAGAACTGTCTTAGGCCGGGTGTGGTGGCACATGCCTTTAATCCCAGCACTCAGGAGGCAGAGGCAGGTGGATCTCTGTGAATTTAAGGCCAAGCCTGGTCTACATAGCAGGCTCTAAGCCAGCTGGGACTAAAGGGAGACTCTGTCTAAAAAAAAAAAATAAAAATAACAATGCCTACATCATTAGCAACAAGATTACTTACTACATACAATTTCTTTTTATCATTAAGATATATTAGGTAGATGGGCATGGTGGTGTATGCCTTTAATCCTAGCATTCAGGAGGCAGAGGCAGGCAGATCTCTGTGAGTTCAAGGCCAGCCTGGTCTACAGAGTGAGTTTCAGGCCAGCTGGGGCTACAGGGAGACCCTGTCTCAAAAACACACGCACACACAAAGATATATTAGGTTAAGTTTAGTAACTATTTTACTACTGAGAAGTAAGAAGCCATAAGTTTAGGTTGACATAAATGAATAAGGGGGGGATGATTTTCTTTATGTAAAAAATCAAATATAAGAAATGTTGGAATTAGAAAATCATTTGGCATTTTCTTTAACCTAACTGGTTGAAATAAGTATCATCAAAGATGCTAGTTGGGGAAAGTTTGAGAAGTAACAGGGCATTTATATAGTCTTGAAATACCTCTCTACAGTATACTTAATAGTTACAAGAGGGAAATAGTAATATCACAAGGAGAAGGCTGGCAGAAACTAGTGAAGTGAATATTGCTGGTAATGAGACTAGGCAATGGCACACCCCCTGATATGATGCACCAGGAAGCTAGGGACATCATCATGGGATCTGGGCAAAGAGCACAACCAGATCTAATCACATAGAAAAAACCGAGAAGCATTCTAGAAAGCACCACACTTATGTTCTTCAAATATAATTATGGATTAAAGGGTTTCAGTTCAACTAAAGAAATAGAACAGCTAATTGTGTGTGATACATGATCTTGTCTTTATTTTCACTATAAAGGATATTATTTGGACAACTGATGAAACTAGGAACAAGGATTATCCATTACATAATAGTATTCTTGTATTCTTTCAATTTAAAATCTCAAATTTTTATTACTGTAGTTTAGCTACAGAAAATAATTTTTCTTTCTCTCTTTCTCTCTTCCTCTCTCTCTCTCTCTCCCTCTCTCTCTCCCTCTCTCCTTCCTTCCCTTTCTTTCTTTCTTTCTTTCTTTCTTTCTTTCTTTCTTTCTTTCTTTCTTTCTTTCTTTCTTTCTTTCTTTCTTTCTTTCTCTCTCCCTTCCTTCCTTCCTTCCTTCCTTCCTTCCTTCCTTCCTTCCTTCCTTCCTTCCTTCCTTCCTTCCTTCCTTCCTTCCTCTCTCTCTCTCTCTCT